>JAOPHQ010003488.1:72500-80000 GCA_030340625.1 Merluccius polli | reverse complement strand
GTCTCATCTGGCATATGCTTACTCTATGTATTATGCTCTGGGTGTTTTTGCTGTTGTTTATGAATATACGTGCCCTTTCACACCTCACCAGGAGTTCCTCCCCCCTACTCCCTCCCACTCACCCCACCCCCTCTCTCTCTCTCTCTCTCTCTCTCTCTCTCTCTCTCTCTCTCTCGCTCTCTCCTGCTCTCTTGCAGGCAAACAAACAGCTGCCTCTGGTCCTGGTGTGTTTTTTTTTTTTTTTTTTCCTTGGTGGTGCCTTTTCTCACAGCTCTGAGACCTGAAGCGCACACGCAGACACACACACACACGCACACACACACACACACACACACACGCACGCACGCACAGGAGTACACAAAAAAACACCAGGCGCACAAAGGCTTTGTGGCTCCGACATACTCTAAAGGGAACCTTGCCGTCACAAATAGCAGGTCGCCTCCCTGCTCCTCACTGCAATGACTCAGGTGGCTCGACCGTGCGGAGCAGGTAAGTGTTGCACACACACACTTCACACACACACACACACACACACACATGCACACGCACACTTCACATACACAAGGACACACACACACATGCACAAACAGACACACACCAACACGTGCACAGAGAGAGACAAACAAACAGACGTGCACATACACACACACACACACACACACCCGCACACCCACACCCACACACACACACACACACACACACACACACACACACACACAAGCCCCTTTTCAACAGCCTGTTCAAGGCGGGAATGCTGCGCCATTATTCTGCCTCGCCTTCTGTACAAAACGTACAAACACAGAGTGGGAGGGCCTCGTTGTTCTGCCTTCAAGCCGGCAGCGGAGGTCATAACAAAGCCGAGTCGACGTCGGTGTCAAAAGGGCGGCGGGACGGGACCGGGGGGGGGGGACGGGGGGGGAGGGGGGGGGGGGGGACGCTTTGATGACGTGTCATGTGCGGGACCCACCACCGGGGGATTTAAAAAAGCAGCGAGCAGCAGTTAGCGGTACGTTGTGTGTTGTTGTACGCGATGCACAGCAGCTTCGCCGGCGTCGCAAGCAAAGCCGGCGAAGGCACGCGGCTGGCGACACAGCACAGCGCCCGGTTCGCCGGCCGCCATTGTTGCTGTTGCTGCCACGCCGACCTGCAGTCGGACCTCTAACAACTGGGGCAGCGGCATCACGCCGGCCGTTGTCTGGTTCAGTATCAAAAAGCAAAAAAAACTGGCATAATGACGGGTCTTCTTTACGGCATTATTGTGGGATCTGTGTGTAAAAAAAGGACTACATACACACACGCACACACTACACACACACACACACACACACACACACACACTCCACACCCAGACACACATGTATATGAAGTTCCCAGACGGACCACAGGCTATAGACCTAATTCTCATGCCAGACCAGGTGCATTGATCATTGCGATGACATTGAGACCCCCCACCCCCCCCACCCCCCCACCCCCCCAGGCATCGGCCCCAGAATGTGAATGAATCCTCAGCAGGAAGCCTGCGCGTCGGAGGGGGGCGGCGGCGGGGGCGGCGGCGGCGGTCATGTCACAGAGAGAGAGAGAGAGCCTGTGGAGTCCAGCGGTGGGGAGATAAGGTGTCTTCACACGGCTCTAAGCTGCTGGTAATGAGGACAGGAGGTGTCAGTATTGACACGGGCAGAGTGAGACCCAGGTGCGGGGGTTGCGTGGGGGCGGAAGGAAAGCAGCCGGCAAAACTGCTCCCGCCGCCGCCGCTGTACGCTCGCCGCGCGTCGCCATGCCGACAATCCGACGAAAGCCATTTAGCGCAAAGTTACTCCGGTGGTCGGCCGCCGCCGCCGCCGAGAAAACTCCCACTGGCAGCCTATCACAAAATGCATAAGGACTGATTGATGTGGCTATTAGGTCAACCGATGCCTGTTTCCTTTCATCCGTCTGCACCTCCTTCCTCAGATGGACAGGTTGACCAGCGAGAGCTGTTCCAATTAGCCCAGGAAGAGAGGCTGAATACGTCCGCCTAATGGCTCTCCAATCCGTCTTTCTGTGTGGGCCTGCGTGACTAGGAGACATCCTTCTTGCCCCTCGTCCGTTACACTCGGCCGCCGATCAGATATAAACTGAATAAAAATGGCCGCATATTTTACGACGTTCGTGCGGCGGTGGCAGCGGCGGGAACGGCGCCGGGGGGGGGGGGGGGGGGGGGGGGGGCTAGGGGGCGCTAAAGCACACCCTGAAAATGGCTGAGCTCCCCCTAAGCACCCCCCCGGTCACTCGGTTGTCTTCTTTATTTATTTGTTTATATTAATGAAGTCAAAATAATACACTCGATATACAGATATCCTATGGAGTCGGACTGGCTGAATGTAACGCAAAACAAAAACGATTCAATTATTTTCACTATTTCCACATATTTCCGTATGGCCGCGTGTCGTTTCCGCTTCATTGTGTGATTTGATTGGTTGGTTCATATTCAACATTGGGCCGCGCGATAATGTAGTGTCGCGTGCAGAACGCTCTTATTATATCCACGCATGGTTGAATGCAATTGAAATATGGAGCGCTTCCCTTTCGTTAATCCAAAAGAAAAAAGCGCGGGAGGGTTGGACGCGAGAGGCGATCGGCCCGAATATACTTGGACTCCGGAGGAGTTGTTTGCTAAGGGAAATTTTGATCCTTAAAAATTGATCGTTGATCCTTGATACCGTTCAACATCGAAGCGAGCCGCGAGGTCGGGCGCGCATGGCCCATCCCCCTTTCCTGAAATTGCTGCGGCGCTTTCTCCGTCGAAAAAAAACAGCGGAGCGGGTGGCGCGCGGCGTCCGACCGCGTCTCAAGTGAACACCGCTTTCACCGTATTCAACTCCAAGCCGCCGCTTCTCCGGTCGTTTCCGCTCACCGCTACAATATTATGTAAATCCGCTGATATTGTCTGCGGTGGTGGTGACAATAATTCGGTTTGCGAATGCTCGTTTACCGTTTGTGCTTGTTGTTTGATAGCCTAACGGTAAACATTTTGTAACGTTATGCGTTTCAATGATGTAGCCTATAGCCTGGGTCGGTTAAATCACGGTTATCAGCAGTGTTTGTATTTTTTTTTATCATTTGTTACGTCAAAATTCGTTAAATAATCCCGCTCCCCCATAGCTCCCCCAGTCATAATGTTCTGGAGCCGCCGAGGACGATGTAACTAATCCGTTTGTCTGAGGCTAAGTTGTAATATCCTCTCAAATGTAATATGTGTGTGTGTGCGTGCGTGTGTGCGCGCGTGTGTCTGTGTGCGCATGCTTGTGTATTACAAGAATTGCTCTTGTAATTACACTAGCCTCCCTACTTTACTTCCGCTAATAGATACAAAGTAGGTCAGCCAAAAAAAAAAAGGAAAAAGATGCCTATTTCAAATGCCACTTGTTAACTTTAACCACCGGGTGCCAAGGGCAGGTTCCTATTGATTTGTGTACCGACGTTACGTCGCCTCGAGTGCTTTCATTGCGCGGTTCCATCTTAGCACATCCTCCACGACAATGCGCGACCGCTTACAAACAAACACACACACACACACACACACAAAAGGAAATGAGGGCCGACGAAAAAAAAAAACCGTGCTGGTCTGATAACAGTCCGGGTCCCGGTATGAATAGGAAAATCAGGCGGGCTGAATGAGCAATCAGAGCTGGCGGCTACAGGCTCTCGGTGACAATGGGGTAGCGTATTAGCTCGTGGCAACAACACTGGCTGACTCTCCAAACACCGTTTCAGTGTGTGTGTGTGTGTCCCCTACACACACACACACACACACACACACACCCTGCTCCGTCGCTAATCCGGTCAATGGCGAATGAATCGACGGCGGAGGAGTTGATCGTGCCATTGATTCGCCGACCATTTAGTAATTTCACCGCTGTGAACCAATCCGTCTGGCGGGTCAATAGGCACGGGCCCAAATCCACCAGATTCCCCCCGCGACGGGTCTGCAACACGGGCCTGTGTCCGGCGATTTCGGCACACGCACTCTATTTACAGACAAGAAGGACTCATTGATTTTTTTTTGCCCCCCCCCCCCCCCCCCCCCCCCCCCCCCCCCCCCCCCCCCCCCCCTGCCTCTCCGGACCCTTGTTGCACTGTTCATTTTCAAGAGTAATGGCGCCGAGCATTCGCTTCGCGCGGACGCCTGCCGTGTTTGATTGAGATGAGCGTGCCTTCGGTGGGGTGGGGTTTTACTGTAAGATTGCCAAGTCCGAGCCCCCCCCTGCCCCCCCCCCCCACCCACTATCCCCCCAGGTGGAGCAGCAGTGTTTGTTACAGCAGCAGCAGCAGCAACAGCAACAGCAGCAATCGGTGGTAGCGCTGGGACAACTTGGATGCAGACAAAGAGCACAGAGAGCCCAGAGCATACAAATACAAACACGCACCAACACAAACTGACTGACTGTCTTTGTATTGAGAGGACGTCGAGCGGCCGTCGCCTTTGTGTCTGTTTTTCCCTTTTTTTCTCTTTCTGTATTTCTCCCAATTTTCTTACCCTCCGTGTCTGTGTGTGTGTGTGTGTGTCTCTCTCTCTCTCGCTCTCTCGCTCTCTCATTCTCTCTACCCATATTCATCCAATCAATTACTCTCTGTCCCCGCTCCCGCCTTGCAAAGTACGGAGGAAAAAGGGGGGAAATGGCAAACAGATTACAAATGGTCTTTTTTAGAAAAATAGGGCATGTTGGCGCACAATAATTACCCCAACAGCAGCTGTTTAAACCCACTTTATCTGTGTTTTTCCCCAACCGCGGGGACAGATAACATGGAAATATAAACCCTTGCCAATCAACTTCACCTCGACGCACAATAACTGTCATTACAGACACAATGACCCGCCCCCGGCTGACCAGAGGCGGCCTATCAGGGGCGCTGGTGACGTCCGCCGCGTTGCTACCAACAGCAAGACACACACTTGTAAGGGTGGAAGGGGAGGGGGGAGAGGGGGGAGAGGGGGGAGGACTAGGAGGAGGAGGAGGAGGAGGAGGAGGAGGAGGAGGAGGAGGAGGAGGAGGAGGAGGAGGAGGAGGAGGAGGAGGAGGAGGAGGAGGAGGAGGAGGAGGCGCCAAAGAAAAGGTTGGCCTTACTGGTAGTTTCTAGGTCATACCTAAAAAAAAAAGTCCCTGATATAATTCAAAACGGCAATACCACTTGTGTCTATGCAAAAAGTAGTCGCCTAAGTAGTTTCGTAAATGGAGTTTCTATTCTAGAGCTGTGTGTATAATCTAAGGATAGTTCACCGATTCCCCACAGTATCAAATGGTGGACAAGTTGAAGTCAGTATAAGAGCAGTGAAGCTAGTTAGTGACTCCATTTGGATAATGGACTCCATCTTATGAGATTGCGATAACAATTCCATTGTTGCAAGATTGCAGTTCTCAGCAAGAATGTGATATGGGTTGACAGTTGCTATTCAAATGAAAGCCGTTAATGGTAGCTTGTAGCATATCAAAATGTGACACTTTAAGGGACAGTGGAAATGTCAGAAATTGACAGCTTAGAACAGTTAGACCTTGCAAAAAGATTGATTTTAATTGATGGCAATGGCGATTAATCAGAAATCTCATAAAAGAAAATCAACATGGACGGTGGACATAATTATCAATGCTATTACAAGCAATCAAGTGTACCGGAGAACAATCGAATGACCCGGTCACCCTTGTGGCTGAGAGAATTGAACAACACTGTTTAAAAGGATCGTTTAAAAGGTAAAAGCAAAAACAAGAAAAATGAAATGAGAATGGAAAAAAAAGATATGCCACTATATTTTTCATCACTGTTTAAATGTTGAAAACTAATTAAAAAATCTAATAAAAAAATCCTTGCCAAACACCAGACACCCATGCATGATTATTAGCATATATATATATATATATATATATATATATATATATATATATATATATACATATATATATATATATATATATATATATATATATATATATATATATATATATATATATATATATCCAGCTGTGATGGTGAATTTACTGGAGCTTCTGTGTGTCATTTAAGTTAAGAATTGTTAAGTTTTACAATTGGAGATATTAGGGGTTGTATGTGACTTATAACCAACTAATGGGTAAAGAAGAATTTAATTAAGTTAATAACTATAGTGCGGTGCCTCCACTGAAGAAATACTGTACCACTTTTCCTGGCATAAAATGTAATTCCTCAGAAACTACGTATGATAAGATGAGTCATACATCTTAAACCTTAATTAAAATTCAACACATCAGATTAAATGTAACAAATTGGTGACATTTATTCTTACTTGATGTATGATGTATGCATAAACAAAAGAAATATGTGAGTGTGTGTGTGTGGTATAGGTCAACTGTAGGCAAAATGTGTGGGAATTATGTTATTGAATATGAAATCAAATCAAAAGAAACAACTTGTCACCTTGACTCAGTTTCAGGAGGCTAATATTACAATGAGTACCCTCTCAAACTAAACATAATCAGCAAACACAGTCCCAGAATAAGTTCAATTCCCAAACAAAGAAAAAAATAATAGCAAGCTTGCAATGAAAATGTTGGGGCCCGTTACGTTGGTGCACGTAAAAAAATCAAAAGATGCCTGGTGACGTCCAACCGACAGAGGTACCGTTCACTAGATGCAGCCGGTCTGAAAGGACATGCAGCTGAGCACACTTTTAACAACATCAGACAAAGTTAACACTGGAGTCCGGAGCTACTCCTGCATTAGCGTTCGGGCCGACAGCTTACATTAGCTGCGTCCGGTCTCCGATATGTACGAAAAACTCTCGGTTGGCTCAGCTAATTTTTCTGTGTCCTTTCACTTCGTAGTCCCAACACGTGTTTTTGTTTTTTCCGCGACCTCTACCTTCACATTCCTATCAGCGGATTCTTGATCCCAGCATTCTAAATTCTAATTGCCCGGATACTCGTCTCTGCTCTCTCAACTTACACAGGATTGGTTAAAACAAAAAAATGCCTTCAGACCTTCAGTCAGTGAGAAAGAAAGAAAGAAAAGTACATCATGTCCAAATAAAAAAAAAACAATGCCTTATGGTGATTGCAGTCAATTTGGATAAACAAACTATATGAATATATTGATTCACCATATATTATTAATACAAGGTTACTACAAGGCCTTATTTAAATCATTGCTATATAAAGGGCCTTATATATATATATATATATATATATATATATATATATATATATATATATATATATACATATACAGTATATTACTATGTGCAGTAAATGGAGGTTAATACAATCTAAATGTTATTGCTATCTTACAGCTTCACATGAGCACAGAGCTTTAATATGTGAAGCAACATTACAACAATGGTAACACATGAGAGACTTTGGCAGTGGTTTTCATATTTATACACATCTGGTCGATATTTAAAAAAAAAGTGTATAGCTTTAAAACCGACAAAACCCAAATCCCATGTGTTTCGAGATCCCATATACAAAGCATTATCATTTTATATTATAACAT
>JAOPHQ010003488.1:45000-67500 GCA_030340625.1 Merluccius polli | reverse complement strand
ATGCTATTCAGCTTCACAGAAATGTGTCTATACATGAATGCTTCATCTTATAAGATTACATAATCTGATAGATAGGTTTAATAAAAATCTCCATTGAAATAATTTGCTAGAGTTTCCTGAGGAGTTGGAGTATGATATAATAATTATAAATAACTTATAATAGGCCCACCTGCAGTTTGGGAAATAGACTTCAATCGCTTCTTGATTGTTATTACGCTGTTTTTATTGTTATATCACGTAGGCGCTAATTATGATCTATCACTTTGTGCACTGCCAGGTGAAAACGTTGAACTTCCTTGCAACACACGGCAATTAACAGACCGTCTGCATGATACGGGGAAAACGTTTCTGGGTCTATTGTGGTACGAAGTATTGGGCTCCAGTGACAGGGCCTCTGACGCCCTGTACTACCCCCCCCCCCCCTGCACTACCTACCCCCCCCCCCCTGTGGAGTGAGTTAAACTGCTCACAGAGTTCACCTCAATTGACCTTCATGCTGTCGTCTGACTAATTGGGCCAATACCTTTCAACGCAGTTTGCTGCATATTACTGCCATCTGAATTTGAATCAGGATATCATTTTTTATTTTTTACTTCATTTTTAAGATCAGAGGCCATTATGTAACGTCAAAGCACATCACCTACCCTGTGGTCCCTGGAATATGTACTACACAGGCAACCCTCTCTCTCTCTGTCTCTCTCTGTGTGTCTCTCTCTGTCTCTCTGCCTCTCTGTCTCTCTCTCTCTCTGTCTCTCTGTCTCTCTCTGTCTCTCTCTGCCTCTCTCTCTGTCTCTCTCTCTCTCTGCCTCTCTCTGTCTCTCTCTCTCGCTCTCTCTCTCTCTCTCTCTGCCTCTCTCTGTCTCTCTCTCTCTCTGTCTCTCTCTCTCTCTGTCGCTCTCTCTGTCTCTGTCTCTCTCTCTCTCTGTCTCTCTCTCTCTCTGTCGCTCTCTCTGTCTCTGTCTCTTTCTCTCTCTCTCTCTCTCTCTCTCTCTCTCTCTCTCTCTCTCTCTCTCTCTCTCTCTCTCTCTCTGTCTCTCTCTCTGTCTCTCTCTCTGTCTCTCTGTCTCTCTACCTCGTTCTCTCTGTCTGTATGTCTGTCTGACTGTCTGTCTGCCAAGACCCACAGAGTCAAGTCATGCTCAGAGCAAGCTGATCCTCCTATACTTCAGTCTCTTAGCAACTACAATAGTGGCAGATGATTAGCTACTGATTGGTCTGTGATGCGGTGCATGTGTTGTCAGATTGGACAAAAAAAAAACCCACACACACTACACTGCCTGACTCTCAACGCGATATCTCCCCCCCCCCCCCCCCCCACCCCCCGCATCTCAATGGCCCATAAATTAAAAAAAATGTCAAGGAACAAACATATCAAGGAAATCACTTTCATTCATTAGGATGGGAGAAAATATATAACTGTGGTGGTGTTCAGGGCCGTTTCTAGCTGTTTGGGGGCCTGGTGGCGGCGGGGCCCTATGCAGCCGCATAGTCCGCATATGCCTAGAAACGGCACTGGTGGTGTTGTTAGGAAGCTATTGTGATGACTCATTTTCTAGTTAGTTACCAGCAGGTTGGAAATTATATGTTGTGATGATTGTGGTTCAAAATACAGTGTGTTTTGTGCAGGATAAATTAAGTCTGTTAAGCTTTCATTATTAAACTACTCTTAATCCTTTTAAAGAAACCAGGCACTGTGTGTGTTGTTGGCTCTAACATCTTTCATTCTGTTCATATGTAGAAACAGAAGGACGCAATGGACTTTTACGTTTTTCCATTACTGGATTTGCATTGGTTAGATCGAGTTAAAAACAAGCTATTTGTGTCTTCACGGTCTGACACTTTAATATGACGTGAATTGTTTCTAACTTTAAAACCTGATGTACGTTACAACGACAAAACACCCTATCAAGTTTCAAGTTTATTTAATTGCCATATAGGTACACGTTATTCCACCACATTGAACCCTTATTACTGCAAACATTTACTAAAAATTAAAGAGTGTGTGGTTGATACCTGGCTGGAAACCAGCTATCAACCACACGCACTCCACACTTTGTTGTGTTTACCATCGGATCTTTGCTTGCTTAGGTGCTAATTGCACATTAGTTTTACTTGGGTACATAATCTACACCTGTGCTTTTTTTGACACACTGGCAGCACAAGAAAGATGTGTATTGCAAAGATCAATTATATTTATAGAATGTGTTGTCATTCTTGAGTTAAATACCTGTTAGAAAACACTAAGTGTTAGACGTATAGAAACTACAATCGCTACAATGAACATCATCTGGCATCACGCTGAAAATATCACCTGAAAATATGATTCAAGCCTCAAAACGGTATTTAAAATTTGTGTTTTGTTTAACACTACAACCTCAATACTGTCGCACTTTGGTCACTCTCATGTCCAGAGGCCTATCAACACAACAGTAATAAGCAGACATGTTTTTCTTGATGCTGTCTATACACTTAAAGAGATGGACAACAGTAAATCCGTAATGTACTTCTAAGAGAGAGAGAGAGAGAGGGGTGTGGGGGGGGGGGTGGTGCTGTAAAGCAGAGAAGGAAGAGAGCAGTGAGTAAGGGTTTTAAAGTTTAACAAAGCTACGCAGGCTTCAGTATGGGAGGCCGTTTAGGACGATAACATCGAGGCCCTCGCACACGCCGACAAAACCCGCGTGCCCGCACGCATAACACACATGCGCACACACGAAACTTGCATGTGTGCGCGCACATAAAACCCTTGTATGTATATGTACATGTATGCAAGGGTTCTGCATTGTGCTAAAGTAGGAGTGTGCGTGTGCAAGTGTTTCATGTGGGTGCCCATCCAGGTTTCATGAGCCTGCGTGCAAAGTGCTTGCATGATATTGTCCTAAACGGCCTCCCGTACTTCTGGGTTTGGTGCCCACAAACAGCATCTGTGGAAGACCTCAGCTTTTATGAAGCGGCCTCATGGCTTCTCACTGACCCCCATTTCTCATGCCCCCCCCCCCCCCCCCCTCTTTGCTTGCTGGATGAATGCTTGCAGAAAATGCAGTATTTCACCATTTCAGACCATAAATGCACAAAAACACCCAGCCCCCCCATATATATATATATATATATATATATATATATATATATATATATATATATATATATATATATCCATTCATCTATCTACCTTTCTATCTACTTCAATCTTATTCTCTCACTGACTGACTGTGACTCTGTGAAACCAAAACCTTTCGCTTTTTGCAATATGAAATCGTCCATTATCTGCTCTCAGGGCTAATAGGTGTAATAACGCCACGCTGTGGGTGATAGGGAGGGAGAGAGTGAGAGAGAGACAGAGAGAGAGAGAGGGAGAAAGAGAGAGAGAGTTTTAAAGTTCAACAAAGCAGTGAGTAAGAGTTTTAAAGTTCAACAGTGCTACTCAGGCTTCAGGGTTTGGTGCCCACATGAAACACCTCAGCTTTTATGAAGCAACCTCGTGGCTTCTCCCTGACCCCCATTTCTCATGCTCCCCCCCCCCCCTTCGCTTACTGGATGGATGCTTGCAGAAAATGCAGTATTTCACCATTTCAGATCATGAACGCACAAAAACAACCAGCCCCTCAGACCCCCCCCCCCCCCCCGCACACATACACACACACACTATCTCAATACCTCCCCTTTCTCCCTCCTCTCTCTCGCTCTGTCTCTCCCCTCATATATCTATCCTTCCATATATACATTCATCTATCTACCTTTCTATCATATCTATTCTCTGTCTCTGTCTCTGTCTCTGTCTCTCTCTCTCTCTCTCTCTCTCTCTCTCTCTCTCTCTCACTGACTGACTACACAGTCACTCTCTTTTGCTTTTGCAATATGTAATAGTCCATTATCTGCTCTCAGGGCTAATTGGTGTATTAACGCCACGCTGTGGGTGACAGGGAGAGAGAGAGATAGAGAGACAGAGAGAGAGAGACAGAGAGACAGAGAGAGAGAGAGAGAGAAATATGGATGAGGCAGGAGTAGAGACAGAGAGAGAGAGAGAGAGAGAGAGAGAGAGAGATAGAGATAGAGAGGGAGGGATGGAGGCTCCAGGGGAGGTAAAGCCAGAGTGAGAGAGAGCAAAAGAGAGAACCAAGGGGCCAAGGTAAATCTTTTCAGTTACACAAGTGGTTGCAAGAGAGCAGAATAGCAAAATGACGAACCAGAGATTCGAAAAGACGGAGGGGGAGAGAGAGAGAGAGAGCCAGAGAGCAGGAGAGAGGGGGAGAGAGAGAGAGAGAGAGAAAAAAAACGAAACGCCATGCTGTAATGGCTTGGTGTTTTTTTCACTTCTTCTCTGTATCTCTTTCGTCCCAGCTCTCCCCCATCACCACATTCCATCCAATTATCCACTCACCCTGGCGCCAGAGGAAGGCATATGGAAATGTGAATTGGAGAGTCAGATTTTTCTCTTTTTTCTGCAGAACTGTGGAGGGTAAGCAGCTCTCGAGGTGGAGGTTGAGAGTAGGAGGAAGAAACTTAAAATGAGGGACCTGCTATTCTACTTGCTCTGTGGTGTGTGTGTGTGTGTGTGTGTGTGTGTGTGCGTGTGTGTGTATGTGTGCGGCGTGTGTGTTTTGTCGCCGCTCCATCAGACACCGATATAAAAACCACCCACCAGTGTGTGAGTAAGTAAGTGAATGAGTAGACATAGGTTTAATAACGCAGACGCACAAACCGCCGAGATGAGGGCAACATTAACTCCGAGCTTCTCAGTCTCAGGCGTCCATTAGAGCACTGCGCAGGAAGACGGCTGCCTACAGCACAGATTTGAATGTATTTGTGTGTTTTATTCGCCTGATGTGCTGTTATCGAAAAAACACACACATAAACACACGCACGCGCCGTGACGATGTGGCCACTAGGGGGATCGTGCCGTGAACTATTTCGGACTAATTCTCGCCTAAATTCGCATGCCAAATATGAGAAGCTTGTAATTCGGTTCTTCATTGAACATACATGAAAACCGGCGGTTGTTTTAGAGCAAGAACCCTTCACATTAGTAGGAAATGCATTTTATGTTCACAGTCACATCCCACCTGTTCCATGTGTCCACAGAACTCGGATAAATGCAAAACGCTGCTGTTTATTTTTTGACACTGCTTAAGAAGCCATTCAAGTAAGACGACATGAACCACAGGTGACCTCTCCAAAAGGGCCATCTGGAGACTTGATAATAACCAAACTCTTCACTTTTCTGAAATAGCCTCTAACAAGAATGACTGGGAAGCATGTACTTTATTTATTGTTTAGGGGCTATCATGGTCTGGTACTGCTAGACGTCCCCATGCTATTGTCAGGTTACTGGGTAGTCACTAACCTCTAAAATTGTTTGCATCATAGATTTTCATTGTATTAATAATGTGACAATAAAGAATATAAGGCCTGAATGCATGTAACACATAATTCAATACCTCATCAAATTTAAATTAATTTACAAAACAGTCACATCACATATACTTACATTCATACTGACAAAATGGATTGACAACAATGGTCAAAACATACTACAAACCTACGGGACAACATGCCCGAGTATATGAATATGAACATAATGAACATATGATTCATATGCATATGAACATGTTGGAATATCTCAGCGTGTGATTGGGCCAGAGCCTCAATGTGTGTGTGTGTCAATCGAAAGCTAAGACTCTCAGCTATCCAGAGGATTGCAAGAGCCTAAGTCCCTCTACTTGAGGTAAAGTGGAAAATTATTTCGGAAAAATATGTACAGTAGTCAGCGGCGAGAGACACGTCGGCTCTGGGTACGCTTGTGGAGAACGTTATGACGTCACTAACACAACTTTTGGGTTTGTAGTCTTTATAATGACGTATTTTCACAGTCTTATACTTAAACAGTTGTACAACTGTTCCAATTTTGTTTTTAATCGACACACATCATGAGTAATTCATGGTACAATTCAAATGGGATCAATTATTGTTTGTTTCTCACCGTTGACTACCGTACATATTTTTTCCGAGATAAGGTCCCATGTTGGTCCACCGGAAGGGGAGGCTCTCTATAGTAGTATGCACATGACAATAGGCTCATTCTACTCATACAACAAAACAGATTACATCTCTGTTATCCTTAGAATCAGCTATTGATGTTGAGATCAATTTCAACAAATAAATTCATATTCACAATTATGTATTTTTGTATCTATGATCACATGCTTTATTTGAAGCTAAGTATTTATTAGGGACCTCAACACATACAGAAAGTAGAGGGTTCTAGTTTATTTATAAGACCTCGATCTTAGACATGTGATCACAAACAGGAAAGTTATGCAGTCATCTAACGTTGTACTCCTTCTTTTGACAGATAATCAATATAGTGCTATTTACAGAATGAAAAAAGTCAGACATATGGGCGATTCAGAGGCGCTTGTTAAACCATGGGGATGACTGCGGAAATGAGGTGGGGGAATAGTAAATTGTGCATAAAGTAGGCTTTGAAGGCCCCGGGAAAAAGAAATCAGAGTGCTATTTGATTCTGCATAATTACGTATTTCTGGGAATTGTCTTGGATATTGATTGGCGTTTACAGTAGCCAGTAGCACTGAATGTGCCATCAGATTGACTGTAGCTAGCAGCTGGAGTTGACCGGCGTCTCTACTTCAACAGCAACACTGCCGCTCAAGTCAAGCTGTAACTGGAAGGATTAATAGTCATGGGGGAAGGACATAAAAAATCGAGAAAGCATTTTCATTGGACGCAAAAATGTGTAAACGCCCCTGCGTGCAGGATAAGTCATCAAACATTTGAAACCGTTAAAAGACAGGGATTTTTATGTAAAAATACCAAAAAATGAATTTTGTGAAATATATTTGGCATATAACAAGATAAATGAACAATTAACACAGGGACACAGGATTAACACCGGGAACATTTATTTTTCATTTGGTAGGGCCTTAATTCCCACCTTGACACACGGGGCAGGACATTGTTGATGAAGCTACATGGATGGTAGGCTTACGTGCGGTTTTCAGCCAGATATTTAGATTTATTGTTGAATAGATTTATTGTGTTCAGTTTTCAGTGAAGTGTTTTGTCTGTCTGTGTAAAATAAATTGTATTCATAAATTCCTTTGGCGCTCTCATTGGCCTGGCCGGGTTACACAATAGCACATACATTATACATGCAAGCACACAGGGACACACACACACACACACCTTATTCTCACACATGTTATCCACACACGTATACCTACAGGTAAGTGAGACATATTTAATATCATGCGTGCATACTGTTATGGTAACCTCCTGAGAAGCACTTCCTCTGAGCGGCTGGGGTCTTCAGAGTTGGTCCTGTGCAGAAAGCCCCAGGGTGGGCAGGCAGGCTTTGCTGACGAAGCGCAGATCGTACCCCATCAAAAGGTTTGTACAGGCAGATGATCCAGTGCAACTTACCATCCTCGAGCTCGGAGGCAATGTGGAGAGCATGTGTGTGTGTGTGTGTGTGTGTGCGCGTGCGTGTATAATGAACTGTTTTGTTCATTATCATTAAGATCTGCCTTTTTCATGTGTTCACCTTCCTTCTCTGTACGTGCTCATATTTCACCCCGTGTGCTGATCAAGCCAACTCCTCAAATGTGCTCCATTATTTTCAATTATCCCCCGCCTTCATGGGCAGCAAACCCCCTTGGTTCAGCTGTGAACAGAAACAAGTTGCTGATTGACGGCAAGGGCCAATTAGAGGCCAGAGGAAAACTGAAGCCCTTATGGTAATTGTTGCTGATTGGTGTCACACTCTGACCTTTGACAGGCCCATATTGAAACATATTGATAAATGTCCTTTGCCTCGTCTTTTTTCTTCTTGTCATCAACACATCAAATGCAGTTTGAAATGCAGGGCCCTATCTTGCCGGTCTGAAACGCAAGTATCAAACGCAAAGCGCAAGTAGCTTTGTGGGCGGATCTTGGGCGCTGTTGCTATTATGCCGGCGGGATAAATGACTCTTGCGCCCAGCGCAAATCTAAAATGGGTTGGTCTGAAGTAGCTACATTAGTCATAGGTGTGGTTTGGGCGTAACGTGCAATAAAACCAATCAGAGCGCGCTTGTTCCATGGCGACATCGCGCATTGCCACTACTGGACCCAGACGTGTCCAATCCCGCCGTAGCGCGCATGCCCATCAGAGGGAAAAATAATTAGTTCTTCTGTTTAAATCTTTTCAGCTTTTCATTTTCCGTTGATAAAATGTAAATAAAGAAATGTCACAAAGACATACTTTCCGATGGTTTGGCCTCACTCTCACTGAATCACGAGGTTATGAATGCATGGTGATATATTTGCAATGTAGTCTAACATTAGACCGAGATTACTTTGCTTACCTCCAGTGCTTGAAGTGGAAAAAAATAAGTGCCAGTACTCCCTTATTCACATATAAGCGACGCGTGCAAATCAGTCAACCATTGTACAATTCTGAATTTTTAGATACAAAAAAAAGGGGGGGGGGGTGCACGCGATCGCGCGTTTCTGTGTGTTTTTTCGATTATAAAACATTTCATGCGCTGTTGCTGGCATAATAAAAGGTGTCATCCTGGTGTCCTTATATACCTATGTGTCTTGCGACTATTGGTCTAACAGGTTAATTTGATCCGTCATTACTATTAGCCTGAATATTTTGGGTAACTGTGTACGCTAGATTTATGCCTATTTTTTCACATATGTGGTAATATTTTTGCTTGTATGTATGGTTTGCAAAAATGGGAACTGCTTCCTTGTAGATGAGAGAAGCAAAGTGTATGCACGTTGTACACACGCTACATTATGGCCAAGCATGAACCCTTAAAATAGCATCTGAATAAGCGCCACTGACTTTAGACAAGGTTTTTCCTGGTCTGTGGCGCAATTGTTTTCTGAAACTGCTAAATAGCACCAGGGAACGTTTGCGCCGGGACACGCCTCCTGTTTTCTCTGAACCGCCCCCGGAGCGCAAGTTCATTCCCCAAGTTAAGGACTTGCGCCGGTTGAGGGAAAATTCCAATGTGCATCGGGTGCAAAATAGGAATTGTACAAGCACCAGTGTACAAAGTCAATTGCACTGAGTGCAAGATAGGGCCCACAGTCTTGCTCTGGGGGGGATTGGAGATTATATATTTTTTTAAAGATAGCCCAAAGGGAATTGTTTACATAAGATTTGACTCACTTTGAAGGTCTTCAAAGAGTATGGTAGGATAGTCTCATTTTTACATCCTTAGAAAGTCGTGTCTGGATATTAGAGAAGTTACCTTCAAGGTAAACTAGTTAGTTTGATTTCAAAAGCATATAAACATAAAGAACATCATTTAAGAGGATTAATCATGACTTGGCTTGTGACGACAGAGCGTATAATTTAGCATAGATGATGAACAAAAGATTTTTTAAGAAATATTTTTATGCGCATTTTGAAGTATCACATTAGAAAAGCAAAATTCGAAAAAACATGCTCAATTTCGCAAAAAAAAGACCCTCGCTTGAGGTGGTTTTTGCCATTTCCGAAAAAGAGTTCATGGCTAAATGGGAGATGGAAACACCTTCTGATGTAGCAAACATTTAACTCACATGACTGATCAATGTAACCTATACCGCCAACTTCTGATGAAACTACACTTTGCGTAGCCTAGTTTATTCGCTCCAAACCAGTTGATGGAAATGCTCCTAATTTGCATTTTCTTTTTTGCAACATTTCAAAAGTTTGCTTAAAATTGGCTTGACAATTGGATGGAAACACAGCTATTAATGCATTAGCTAAACAGCTCCATAATGTGTTGTGTGGAGTGGTGAAAATAATGCACTGTTTAAACAGCTCCAAGCAATTTGGTAAGGGGTATACTAAAAATAATGGATATTTATTTATTGTTTAATAGATCTGTGTAAAAAGGAGTTAATGGCTAAATGGGAGATGGAAACACCTTCTGATGTAGCAAACATTTAACTCACATGACTGATCAATGTAACCTATGCCGCCAACTTCTGATGAAATTACACTTTGCGTAGCCTAGTTTATTCGCTCCAAACCAGTTGATGGAAATGCTCCTAATTTGCATTTTCTTTTTTGCAACATTTCAAAAGTTTGCCTAAAATTGTCTTGACAATTGGATGGAAACACAGCTATTAATGCATTAGTTAAACAGATCCATAATATGTTATGTGGAAGTGGTGAAAATAATGCACTGTTTAAACAGCTCCAAGCAGTTTGGTAAGGGGTATACTAAAAATAATGGATATTTATTTATTGTTTAATAGATCTGTGTATCTTTCTACATTTGACTAGCTTCTCTCTATATGAGGCGTCAAGCCAAGTACAATAATGGATGAGTGGATCCCATAGTTCCTTCGGTTCTGTCTGAGTTGTGTCTGCATGAAGAGTGCACGTTGTGTCTGTGTTCACGTCCACTTATTTCATTATTCCGGTTCCCTCCGGCCTCCAAAGACCTGCAGGGTAACAGCAGAATGGTGTAGTATAGTGGCTACGGTGTTTGACTCCCAGCCAAAAGGCGCCTTGGTTTGCAGCCCACCTATAGCCAGAGGATGATGCATGACCTCTACCTGCTCCTTAACGATGTGCGTCAGAATTTGCTGTATGTTGCTTTAAAAATAAAAGTGTCTGCTGCGTGCATGTCTGTGCATCACTGATTAGAGGCTGGATGTATCAAAGAGAAACATCAAAGGGACAACACTAAGTACAGGGTTTCTTTTTGCAATCACCGCCAGTGATTGACTCAAATGGGTGCAAGGCGATGTCAGTTATCACCACTTACTTCATCACCTCAAAGGCACATAGCCACGGTGGTTCTAGGTGCAAATCGATACAACGAATATTTACAGAGTTGTGTGCACGCTGCATTGCATGCATTGCATGCACAGAGTTAACACATGCTTCTCAGTGACAATCAGATTTTGACTGTGCCCTCTACTGTGCTAATTGATGTGGATTGTTTGTATGCCAACGTCCCTCGCCCTCCACGCGAAGACGACTCCTCGGGCCTCGTTTAACGTTGTGAGAATTTTTTCTTTGTGAAACACGTCACACACTTTTATGATGGTTGTCTACTTTTGAGATAAGTAATGTGTAAGTGTCGCGTTTTTGATCGTTTCCTCAAAGGCCATTGACACAATGATTCTATACTCAATCTAATTGTACTGTAACAATAAAAGTAAACATTTTTGGAGCCGCTTAATGTGTTGAGAAGGGACCTCAGTGTCTCCTGGCCCTCCATTAGGGCTTGACACTAATTGGAGGCCAATCATCAACAACACAACAACTGCGATAACCCATGTTTCGGTTTCATTTCAACGTTTTGGGTGACTCTTTAAAGCAGGACAAAGCATCAACCACAGCAGCGCTCCAAGCTATCGGCGCGGCAACAGCGGTCCGTGTTGACGAGGGCCGTGAGTGTGAGCAGCGCTTACCCAAGAATCCACTAATAGCATTACGGCCCTAATGAGTTTTAATTGGGGAGGAGATCTTAACTTGCAATCCTAATTGCATCTGATTAAGGACAATATTAGTTTTTCTCCCAGCAAATTGGCTGGGGACGGCAGGTGAGAGGTTTTCAAAGGGATCGATGGTGTCCTTGTGGAAATATCCTCACGTCCTTCAGATGATGATGAAGCGATAACACAATAACGTGCAAGCAGGCAGGGACAGGTGAAATAATGCTGGGGATGCCGTAGCGCTGTATTAAAGACATACTTCAGAGGTGTGCCATACTCGCACGCATTTTCCAAAGGCATCGCTTGTCTTCAGAAATTGCGTGTTGTTGAGGTGTATACCGTAATTAAAGGTGATACGTGAAATATAGATGCTTTTTTTTTTTACATGTGTACCCCATTTTCTTCCCTCATGGTCTCTCAGGTCATCTAGGTTTGCAATAGTGAGGATGTGATTTGATATATGTTTTATTCTTCCTAGAGAAATTGTTCTGGATTTTGGCGGTTCATCCAGAGTGAAACACTCTGGTTTGGTGAAATACTTGTCCTAAACAAAATGTACTAGCTCATTTGTTCGATCTCGGACAGCCCAATCAATATTTGTGAAATTGAACAACTCTCGCACACTGAAAGTGAGAAATCCATCTCACAATCCAAGGCCAATGAACTGACTTATTTGGTTTGTTTGACTGCTAAGTTTCACTGTCAACCTATTTCCTGTGTAGAAGTCCTCATTCGGGGTGTCATTAAATCCAGCTTTGTCATCGTATAGCCTTGTTAATGTTGCACTTTATCACTCAGCCCCCTCCAATGTTGATCTCTGTACGGGGGAGTCGAGGGTCTTCTTCATAAATAGTCATGATCAGAAATGATCGTCATTAGTTCAGAAGGAGTCTCGTGTGTTGTGTAAGTGTGTTGTTGCTCAGCTTGCAGAACACTGCCTTCCTCATTTACATAACTCTCATGATGTGACATATCAACAAACATAAAGCACTCTCTTGTTTTATCCTTTGTCTGGATATCAACATAAGTAAGAGAAAAGAAACTCTCATTCACTTCTTTATATACTCATTGCTAATGCTAAATTCCTTCCCGATGAATTCTCAACTCCCCTCAACTGTCTCATTGGCACAGCTGCTGGTGGTTGCTGTATAAGGACATTAGTGGCCTCAATATCTAAAGTGACTTTAACTTTGTGCAATGACTTTCTGAGGACGCCAAAACATCTTTTCTGTACGTGAAGAGTATAATGAGGACAAAACATCTATTCATAGGACAGACTTGGCAGAAGTTTGCACTTTGGATCTTGAAGGCGGGCAGTTCTTTCCAATTGACTCGCTAACTTTGGCAGAATTGACTCTGGAAACGCATGGGATGCATGGGAATCGTTTTCGATGCGTTCAACATATGCAGCCATTTAAACACGCCGCGAGGACTCGCATTGGTAGGAGCGGGAACGCAGAATTATGCACGCATGCACCAAACGCACCTGCCCACGGATGTACTACGCATGACCGCGCGCGCACACAAATAGGCACACACACACACACACAAACACACGCTCACACACAGGAACAAACAATATTCATGTAAAAACACACACAAGCAAAACAGAGGCCTCCTTCCCGCCGGCTCCCGTGCGCAGCCATAAATATATGCCCTGGATCGGCGGTGATTTAAACCCAGACACCAGAGAGTATAGTAAATTATGTGTGTACGAGGCTTCATCTCCTCCTTTTCTTAAGTAGTGCTTAATTGCCATCCTCACCTGAGCAATTGCATAATTTCCTTTATTTTTCTCCTCCTCTGCCCAGAATATGAGTCTATAATGAGCTGTGGGTGTCCCCCAAAGCAAAGCTTGGCGCCTTGAAATAGGTTTCACTAATTTACCAATTAGTCATGAGATACAATTAGTGCACAAGTTCCTTCAGACCTAGGCCCCCGTACCACCGGCACCACCGGCCTCCTCTCCCCTTACTTTGATTGCTCAATCTCTGCAGTGATCATCACTCTGTGGCTGGCCTAGTCCTCCTCCCGCTTGGCTCAGTTCAGCCTGGGTAAGGAAGTCAGGTCCCACCTGCACCGTGGATATTACAACCACCATCGCCCCCGCCACCCTTTCATCCCCTCTTCCCCCCCAAATACCTCTAAGGGGACTGTGCCAGGGAGTGGGAGGTTGTGTGTGTGTGTGTGTGTGTGTTTGTGTGTGTGCGTACATGTGTGCGTGCATGCGTGTGTGTTTGTGTGTGTGTGTGTGTGTGTGTGTGTGTGTGTGTGTGTGTGTGTGTGGGAATGTGTCTACGTCCACAGCCCTGGGTCTGTGTTAAAGCGCAGCTGGGAATCGGCTCCACTGACCGGGAGGATGAGAGTCGGAGGACACACAGGGAAAAGGGGATGATGACGGCGATGATGGCAATGATGATGATGATGATGATGATGATGATGATGATGATGATGATGATGATGATGTCTGGAGAGTGGACAGAAAAACTGATGAGAACTTAGACAACTTACCAAGTCGCGCAAAAGTGAAAGTTTGCTGGAGGTGCAAATCTAATTTATGGTTGAAGTTTACAGTGTTGTGTTTCTCTCCCTGATTCGCTTAGCCATTAAAACTAAACCTGAGGACAAATAGGCAATAGGAAAGGGAGAAGAAGAAAAACAATGAAAGAGAAAAAAATCCACGCCACTGCTACGCTCACTGTTGGCTGTTATTATGCCTTGTGTGGGGCTCCGGGTGAACACCAATCAATATGTGAGAGGTCGTTTGTCAATGTCTTCTTCTGTGAAGTTATTTCATATATTTTCTTATGGGAACGCAGCTCAGGTATACTGTGTGTGTGTGTGTGTGTGTGTGTGTGTGTGTGTGTCTGTCTGTGTGTGTGTGTGTGTGTGTGTGTGTGTGTGTGTGTGTGTGTGTGTGTGTGTGTGTGTGTGTGTGTGTGCATGCGTACGTGTGCGTATGTGTGTGTGTGTGTGTGTGTGTGTGTGTGTGTGTGTGTGATTTCTTGGAATTACATAAGATTTACCAAATCGTTTTTCGTGTGTTTCCCTCTGCTTGTCTGTGCGAACATTGTGTCTTTTTGGTCTTGCAGAAAAATGGTTTATGGTAAGATAAGAAAACATAAAACATAAAGAAAATATGTGGACAAAGGGAAAAAGAGGGAACATGTTAAAATCCCCTCAGTCTGTTTTATATCATGTTTCCCGAATCAGATGTTTGGATCACATCTAACAATAGTAGGACAACCAGTGATACATTTCCAGAAACTATGTGAAGTTTTGAAATGATCCTCAAAGAAAAAGAAACAATATACTTTCTAGGGATTTTACAATGTTCACTCACATTCAGCTTTGTATTTACCACTTCCCCCGGGTTAGTATAAATGTGGGTTTAACAATCTGATATATGATATTTATACAGAACGTTCCCTAACTGCATGTATATGGTATGCTTACTCAAATGTCATTGTGATGAAATACCTTTTGTCTAACATGTGCGAGCAAACACGTTGAAATGGGAACACACCCCAATCCAGCACAATAGGTGACACATCGGAAAAGGTCACACAGTTTGGTGTAAAATGCATGAGAAGAGCTCATCCTCGGTACACTCGCAAAGAGGTAAAATAGGCAGAAACACAAAGATGCTGTGGGCGTGCCAAGTGTGGAGATGCATATGTCGGCTTCTGCCAAGTATTATTTTAGAAGTAGGTTCTTCTTCGTTTGAATATTTTGAGAAAAAACGAGGTCGCCTTATTTAAAAACAAAACAACACAAAAAAAGGACGGTGGCGCAAAATCAATTTAGAGCAGCATGGGACGGCTCAGACAACAATGAAGCAGGCGAGTATAGTGGAAGTGACCTTTAAAGACAAACTGAAGTCGCATTTGGAGTGTATCTTTTTCTTTTGCAATGTGATGTATATTTGCAAGTTAAACTGGATATTTGTAGGGGGCCAAAATGGAGGGAGAGGCAAGAGGAACGGTGGATTTGATTTGATTGGCACTTGCTAAAGTGACAACGCATGCTGGCCTGCTGTGCATTAGCAGGCTTCATAAGCAGGGGTGCCCAAACTTGTTATGATATTAATCGGTTGAAATGTTAGGCCTGCCATCGGGGGGGGGAGCTAACTTCATAACAAAGTGTTTAATTCAGTTGTAGAAAAGTTCAATGATTACATTTGTATGTAAAACAACAAAACAACTGATGGGTTTTTTGAGGCAATTATTGTTGAAAAGGTGAATAATAATAATAATAATAATAATAATAATAATAATAATGCCGTTGAGTGTTGACAACAGGGATGATGTCATGTTTCATGGAGTTGTTTCCTACTAACTTGATTATTAATTGAAGTTGGTCAAGAATTGTGATAATGTGTCACAATCAATATTTATCGGCCATTCATTCTGTGTGGTCTGTCTGTGTTGACTTGAGTAAGGACTGTTTTTTCATGAATAGTAAACGTTGCAATGTATAATTTGTACAATGATGCAATAAATAATATGTACAACGTTGCGATATATAACGTTCAACCGATTTGTGATGTCCCAAAATGGCCTTTAAGTGAACTCCACAGATTTCATGCTTTGAACAGGAGTTAAAAGCGTAAATACATGGCATGATTTCTTATGGCATTTCTTTTTTAAGCGTCAGCGGTACCAAGCAAGAAATTTCCCAGCATGCACTACGTGTTGTGTAAAGCATGAGTGCGTCTCAAGATTTAAATATTTTCCCTTCCTTATCAGTATATTTATTGCTTGAACTCACCGCTAGTGGTGACTAATTAAACTAAATAATTCAGTCAATTAGTCTGCAAAATTAAATACTCATTCCATACGCCATTGGTGCGTGTCAAATAGGGAAGAAGTTGCACTTATTTTTTGTTGTCACTCGCCTCAGTGTCTCTGACGGTTTTTTTTTTATTGCATCATCCCTATCTCCCTCTCTTACTCTCTCTGTCTCTCCCCTTCACCCTACCTTGCTCGCTCACTCACATTCCTTTCAGTGGCTCATTCCCCTCATACTAATGGACAACCCTCCCTCCTCATGTCTATCTAATCAAAAATCAATTAAAAACACCTCGCCGCCAAGTCTCCAGAGCCGAGCCTAGGTTCAGGAAACACTCTCTCTCTCTCTCTGTCTCTCTCTCGCTCTCTCTCTCTCGCTCTCTCTCTGTTTCTCTCTACCTCTCTCTCTCTGTGGCTCTGTCAGTCTGTCTGTCTCTCGCTCACTGTCTCTATTCCTCCCTCCCTCCCTCCCTCTCACTCTCTGTGGCTCTTGTGTTCCCTCTCTCCTTGGATATCCGCCTCTCTCCCTCCCTTCCTCTCCCTCTCCCATGGTCTCCTCTGCTCTCCCCTAAGCTCCGCCCTCCTGTCTACTGGAAGTTGGCAACATGATTTACGAGAACAGAGAACTTAATTTATATATTTTTTTCCCTCCTGCATCCTCTCATTTATTTATTAGATTTTTTTCCCCCCTCCCTGCCGCCTCTTCCTGTCTCTTGTGCGGTGGAGGAGGAGGAGGTGGAGGAGGTGGAGGAGGAGGGGGAGGGGGAGGGGGAGGAGGAGGAGGAGGAGGAGAGAGCGAGGGCTGGCGGGGCGAGAGAGGATAGGATTAGATGGGGAGAGTGGTCTAGAGGGGTAGACCAGCAGACTGGCAGGCCGGCAGACACGGAACAGATCTGTCCCACAGTTAATGGCATTAGTGCCGTCCCTAAGAGGAGGAGGGAAGGCTGGCGGGGAGACGAGCTCCCATATTAAAACTGTTTCTATACCATCCGCATGTCTATTACACTCTGACTCCAAGCCCCAATCTCCAAGGGTTCCTATCTTTCTTTCCTTTTCCTTTCTTTCTTTCGTTATTTCTTTTTCTTTCTTTCTTTCTTTCTTTCTTTCTTTCTTGCTTTCTCTCTTTCTTGCTTTCTTTCTTACTGTCTCTTTGTCTTTCTCTCCCGCTCTCGTTCTCAATCTCTTTATCTCCCTCCCTCCCTCCCTCCCTCCCTCCCTCCCTCCCTCCACCCACCACCACCACCACCACTCATCCTCATCCAGTGCACTTGTAAAACTACTCTATTGGACAGACTGCCTTCGGTACACACCCTCTCGTTCGACACTTCGCGGACAGAGTGAGACACTCACTAATCACTCCACAGTCTGCCAGTCTGGCAGAATTACAAAAGGCAGTTTAACGTCCGGATAGACACATTAAATGTCCTATAAAAAATTTGTAACATAAATGTTACCGGTTCGAACATCGGCAATCGCGTGACAGTCGCAAGTCAACACAACAGATTGACACCTTGGTAACAGAGTCGACCGTGGCGGTAAAAATACCCACAATACCCCTGCAATCTCTCTGAGAGTCATTTGCACTTCCTCGCTTTGTTCGAGTTTGCTGTGATCTGCACTAGATTACAGGACTCTGAGAAAACACGACACACACACACACTCGCGCGCGTGCATGCACCCACACACACACCGATATGGAAAACTCAGGGTGAACAGGCAGGTGTGAGGGCTTAAACACACTTTCATGACATGCACGCATGCAGACGTGCACGCGCACACACACTCACTCACACACACACACACACGCACAAGCACAAATGCACAGATATGGTAAATTCAGGGGGAAAAAAGCGGGTGCGGGGGCTTAAACACATGCGCATGCACACACACACACACACACACACAGAAGTGCACAGTACACACACAGATATGGTAAACTCAGGGACACCACCAGGCACTTGTGGGGCTTTAAATTAGGCAAGGAGATGTTGGTCGGCTTTTCTCCTTGAACACGAACAAGACAAGTAGAGCGGGGGGGGGGGGGGGGGGGGGGAGGCTGTGTGTGTGTGTGGGGGGGGGAGACAGCAAGTGTGGCCACGAGGAGGAGGAGGAGGAGGAGGAGGAGGAGGAGAATAAGTGAACAAGAAATGAGAGAGGACGATGACGGACAGGTGGAGCCGGTGTGCTGTGCGTCGTGATTGATGGAGAGAGCAGGAGGTAGTAAATATACATGAAGCCCCGCCCTCCAGCTCTTCCAGCTGGCTCAGCACCGCCCGCCGCCGCCGCCACCCGCCCCCCCCCCCCCCCCCCCCCCCCCCGCCCACCCGCCTGCCGCCACCGCTCCATGGATGGATGGCGCTTTAGCTCCGCTACCAGAAAAGGTTAAGTCATGACAATATTGTCTCGGATCATGGAAATATTAGCAATCGCTACCTCACTGCCACGCAGGTCGGATCTATCCATCTTCCGCCGCGGGAGAACACAGAGACAAGGGAGCAGAGTGTGTGTGCAAATGTGTGTGTGTACGTGCCTGTGTGTGTGTGTGTGTGTGTGTGCTTGTGGTGTTCATGTGTATGCACACGTATCTATTTGTGATGTTTACGACGTGTGTGTCTATATCTGGGTATATCTATATCTGTGTGCACTATATGCACTATGTGCGATGCATCCGGGTGTGTGTTTGTGTGTGTGTTTGTGTAAGTGTATTTGTGTGTGTGTGTGTGTGTGTGTGTGTGTGTAAGTGTTTCTGGTGTGGACGGAGGTGCAGGGAGCAGCAGCCTCTGTCCAGACACTCACAGCCTGAGGGACTGTTCTCTCTTTATCTGTGTGTCACAAAGACCACCCCAGAGCGCTGCAGGTGTGTCTGGGCCCGGCTTTAGAAAGCAGTATTGATCCTGCTCAGTGTCTCTCTCTCTCTCTCTCTCTCTCTCTCTCTCTCTCTCTCTCTCTCTCTCGCTCTCTCTCATTCTCTCTCTCTCTATCTCTCTCTCTCTCTCTCCACCACATCCTCACACACGCATGCCAACAGGAAAGCCTTATATGGTCACAGGTCACGGGCAGAAAGGTCACCGTGGCGATGGATGATGTGGCGATAGGGTGGGGGGGGGGGGGTGCCTGGGACTGGCCTGGCATATCTACTTACCTTCAGGATTAGAAGGCAGTGTTTCAAACAACGCTGGGGAAATCATCCACTTCCAAGTCCACTTTCTTCACGTTGTCATTTGTGTGTGTGTGTGTGTGTGTGTGTGGGTGTGTGGTGTGTGTGTGTGTGTGTGTGTGTGTGTGTGGAGGGGGCGGGGGGGGGTCGGGGAGGTACACGATAGCCTTCGCAGCACGGCTATCAAGCGGTGGCTCTGAGCGCTAGCGCGACGGCGGCGGTGTTTGTTTCTCACCGTTGACGCCGAAGCGCGCGTGGGTGTTTTCATTTTTTGTTTCTATATTTTTCCAAAATAGATTACGCTCATCTGTGTGAGTTTAGCCTCAAGTTAATGCCGGAGCGGGAGTGGATGGCCATTACATTTAATCTCATTCCTCAGTCCAATGCACAAAACCACAGCTCCACAGAATTGGCCACTGATGGAGACATCATCAATCATCTCCGCGGACTGTCTGCCAGCACAGCGGGTGTGTGTGTGTGTGTGTGGGGGGGGGGGGGTCTACAACTTCTACGTGTGTCTTTGAAATTAAAAGACGAAGACGAAATAAAACCAACAAACAAATGCGAAAACCGAATGAGAAGCGGCATCAACTCTACTTCTGGAAATGAAATTAGTTGAATTCTCTTATTGGCCTCCGATGTATCAATCCACGACGCAAATCTGTCTGTGGCGTTTACCAGGCCTTTTATCCTGCATCATTATTTCACATCAGTACGCCTGTGCATGTGTGTGTGTGTGTGTGTGTATTGGTGTGTCCATGTGTTTGTGTGTTTCCATGTGTGTGTCCGTGTGTGTGTGTCCATGTTTGTGTGTGTTTCCATGTGTGTGTCCGTGTGTGTGTGTGTGTGTGTGCATGTATGTCTGTGTGTGTGTGTTTGTGTGTGTGTGCACCCCCTTTACCGCAGTCATCTGCATTGCTTCATTACCTTCTCCAGGCTCCTTCAAAATGTCTGAAGAAACAGAAAATGCTCCACTCAGACATCTGAGTCTCCCTCTAATTAGATACAGCTTCTACAGCCACTAGAAAACTTATCTGATCATCACATGGTTGTGTGTGTGTGTGTGTGTGTGTATGTGTTTATGTGTGTGTGTGTGTGTGTGTGTGTGTGTGTGTGTGTGTGTGTGTGTGTGTGTGTGTGTGTGTGTGTATGTGTTTATGTGTGTGTGTGTGTGTGTCTGTGTGCGAGTGTGTGCGTGTGAAGAGCGAGGCCTGCTTTAATCTGATTGATGCGGCTCTAAAAGGTTTGCCACACACACACATGGTGTCCATCCTGGGGGCCGACGGCGACGGGCCCCCCCCCCCTCCGGCGGCCCTGCCTGCCATCAGGAGCCTCGCTGTCACGGCCTCCCTGTCTGTCTGTCTGTCGCCCCTGTCTCCGTCGCGGCGACTTGGGACCCGTTTTCTGCCTCTGCTTTGTCAGACGAACGTCCGCCCGCGCAGAAGGATACACTAATTATAAGCTTTTAAAATGTGTGCGATTTTGACCACGGAACGAACGCGCTTCGTACGCCCCCACACCGACAAAGGCAAAGGAGAGCTCATGCATATACAGCGCCCGCTCCTTCCGATCGGAGGATATGCGGCCAGTCTTTGTTTAAGTCGTGCGCGCGGGCTTACACCGGCGCACGAGCACGCGTGTACACACACACACACACACACACACACACCAACAAGAACATACTCACTCATTTGCTTTTGTTCCTCTTTTTCTCTCACCGCACACCTACACATTCGTCCAGCGGCTCCCGCAGAGGAATTCGCCCATCAGTGGTTCACCGCCGCCTGCAGCGAGTGAGAGCTGCAGCAGACATTGATCAAACTGACTTCTAACATGAACAAGTTCAGAAATGCTGCTTCTCAAAATCCCCCCTCTGCTCTGCCAGAACTCTGCCTTATACCTCCACTGCTGACATAAGTGAATAGACACACACACACACACACACACACACACACACACACACACAGGCACACCATGCACATACACACACACACTTTTTTTTTTTTAACATGCATAATCTTAAGCAAGTTTCTCAGTCGGAACAATCGCATGTTTACACACAGACACACACACAGACACACACACACACACACCCGCACAGGCTTATGATAAGTACCTTTCAAGATTCTTGACGGAAAGACAAAAGCAGAGATTTGAAGAACAAATGAGATGACTAGGGACGCAATATTCTCTCTGTCCGCTGCAGTGATTTGCCATAATTTCGGCTTTAGGATCTGATCACGGAGTTGGTGTCTATAGGTGCAAAAAAATGAATGCATTTTTTGTCGTTATGTTTGTAAAAAAAAAATACCACCGCATACCACAAAAAAAAACACACCCAATGAAGTCAACAATTTTGCTGTCTTTAAGTAGAAGTGCTGACAAATTCAGACTGTCCTCCAACTCATATGCTCACTGTTGTTGTTTTGCATGCACCCGAATTTACGACTCATTGTTACGTTTAGCGTAACCTCCGGCCCTAAAAGGCTGACTCCACTTTTCGTTGTACGACCGTTAATATGTCACTTTATTAAGTTTTAAAAACATTTCAGGCAAGAAAGTAACAACGTAGATCCCAAATACGTAGTCAATTTGTCCAAATATAGCCTATTTTAAAATGTGCTTCCGACGTTGCTATACAACTGTCATGCTAGCAACGGTACGAAGTAAACTCATTTCCGGCTGTTTACAAAATAAAAGCTTAGAGACAGTGACAATGCTTTTGTTTTGAAGACAGGATATGAAAACCTCTACTTCTAGCTAACTTTACCCTAACCCTAACCGCTAACTCTAACCCTAACCCTAACCCTAACCCTAACTCTAACCCTAACCCTAACCCTTAATATCACTGGGGGCGCTCTTTGAAAAAAACGCTCCAGTGGGTCGTATTCTAGTGCATGAACAAACGACAACAGTGAGCGTATGAGTTGGAGGACTTGTTGGACAAATGATATGACTTTCCATCAGTTCGCTGGCCTCCTTAAACCTGGCTAATGTATTGACTCTGAACTGTTCCCTGAGTCTATTCTAAATGTATTGGCATGTTATGCTGATGAGATTGAGGGGGGTTGGAAGGGAATGAGTTAAAAGTTATATACTGTATATATA
>JAOPHQ010003488.1:0-40000 GCA_030340625.1 Merluccius polli | reverse complement strand
CTACAAAGGAAAATACTAGATTTTAATTGTGCCGTACCCTGCTCAGCGGGCTTGAGCAAGACGTCACATCTGTATATCCACCAACTTTGTACATCTGTAAATTGCACATTTATCATTGCACATTTTAGTATTATCATTGTTGTTATTATTTTTATTATTGTTATTTCTTCCTGTGCACTCAACAGCCTCAGTGCATTACTGGTCACTATGCATTGATGCCATGTGTAGGAACTGTCTGTCTAAATGTTTAATGTTTAAATGTCCCAATGTCCCTGTCATGTCTTGGGCTTAATGTGTAAATGTCAATGTGCTTGGGGTTTGTTATTGTTTTGTGTTTTGTACACTGTATCAGGTCATGTCCAAGCCCCATTTGCTGAGAAATAATTTCCCCATGGGGACAATAAAGTTTCTCTCTCTCTATATAGTATAGTTATGTAGTATATATAATGTATAGTTACTATATATAGTATATATAGTCATCTATATAGTATAGTTATGTAGTATATATAATGTATAGTTACTATATATAGTATATATAGTCATCTATATAGTATAGTTATGTAGTATATATAATGTATATTACTATATATAGTATATAGTCATCTATATAGTATAGTTATGTAGTATATATAATGTATAGTTACTATATATAGTATATATAGTCATCTATATAGTATAGTTATGTAGTATACAGTATATAATGTATAGTTACTATATATAGTATATATAGTCATCTATATAGTATAGTTATGTAGTATATATATAATGTATAGTTACTATATATAGTATATATAGTCATCTATTGTCCACTCTGTGTTGTGTGATATCTTTAATCTCTTTGTCTTTTGGTGGCTTTTTCTTTCTTTACAAGAAACATAAAAAAGGACATGAAAAGTATATAATACTAAATATGGCATGATTGAGAAATGTGTATTTTTTCTGTTCTATCCAGCGTGGCCTTTTCCTTTCCCGATAATCTTTAATGACTGCTTCAGACACAGCTGAGAATCCATCAGGGGCCCATGCAGCAGATAATGGTGTGAAGGGCGTGCTCTATCCAAATACAATTATAATCTGTGGGCCACACACACACACACACACACGCACAAGGATGTCCTTAAATAAAGATGCAGACGGAGACATGGAGCTGGGGACCGACCAAAATGAAGAGCAACTTGATTGCTATTTTCTCTTTTTTCTTTCTGTTTGATCACTTTTTGTCAGTCCATTTAATATTAACACACTCTCGCTCTCTCTCTCCCTCTCTCTCTCTCTCTCTCTCTCTCTCTCACACACACACACACATACACACACGTACACACACACAAATTCACTCACACACACATATGCACACACGCACACACGCACACACACACACACAAACACACTCTCTAAATCTCTCTCTCTCTCACACATGCACACAGCCACATACACAGTCCTTCACACAGGGTAAAACGGGGGGAGGGAGGAGGGGAGGGAGGGGGAGGGGGGGCAGGAGGAAAAAGTAATAAAGGTGAATGACGTGCAGGGAGAGTCTTGTATTGCGTTGCCGTGACTCAGTGAAAAAGTAGAGAGACGTTAACTCTCACAGGAGGTCACGGCGAAAGAGCAACAGGTGCAAACAAACACCAGAGAAAATATAAAGCACATGTAGGAATGCATAATAAACAACCTGAACTCATATTCTTAGAATTTATCGTACAGTAAATACAAGTACAACGCAATAAGCCGGAGGTTATTGTTTCAAGTGGATTGTGGGACATATTGATTTGTTGGAGAAAAAATTCTGTGTGAGAGGGTGATGAAGAGGACTGAGAACACAATGGGGAGCTGAAAGCAATTGAAAGTATTTTGGAACTGGCACAGAAATCGGGTGGGCAGAAAGAGAGAGAGAGAGAGAGAGAGAGAGAGAGAGAGAGAGAGAGAGAGAGAGAGAGGGAGGGGGCATGAGTTTTCTGAAGGGTGTGAGAGAGGCGGTATTTGGGAGGTATGGGGCTAAAAAAAGGAAGATCCAGTGTGTGTATGTGTGTGTGTGGGGGGGTGCGTGTGTGTGTGTCTGTGTGTGGTTGCGTGTGTGTGTGTGTGTGTGTGTCTGTGTGTGTGTGCATGCTGGCAGAGTGTTGGGTGAGATGGAGATTGATAGGCTGTTCTGAAGTAAGACAGAGATATCGTCCGTGATCGATCTGGCCTGCTGATGCCAAATGGGGGCTGTAATGATGGGTAATGATTATGAGCCTAGAGAGAGAGAGGGATAGAGAGAGAGAGAGAGAGAGAGAGAGAGTGACAGAGAGAGAGAGAGAGTGACAGAGAGAGAGAGAGAGAGAGAGAGAGAGAGAGAGAGAGAGAGAGTGTATGTATGTGTGTTTGTGTGTGTGCGTGCATGTGTGCATATGTGTGAGTGTATGTATGTATGTGTGTGTGTGTGTGTGTGTGTGTGTGTGTGTGTTTGTTTGTGTGTGTATGTATGTACGGCCAAAGTCCACTTACACTGGCCATACATACACCACTTACATTAATAGAGGTGCTTCACCGCTCATCATGCAGGCAGCTTAACAACTGTCCCCATACACTACAACAACATATCTTTACCATGAGTATATGATCATCCTGTCAACTTGAGGATATACTAAAGTGTGTGTGTGTGTGTGTGTGTGCCTGTGTGTGTGTTTGTGTGTGTGCGTGTGTGTGTGTGTGTCTGTTTTTATCACGGTACAATTACACCCATTCTCTTTCTCTGTTTCCTATCCCACCCCTATTAGTAGTACAATGTAGCTACAAGCTGCATATAGATAGGGACGCACATTCAGGTTTTTTTAGGGAGATACTGAGAAACGATTTTTTGAATGTGCGATCAGCCGCTCCGATACCGATCATTGATTTTATTTTTTTAACAGTGACATATAGGCTAAATTAGGCCGTTTTTTTTCACAAATTTCATTAAAACTGGGGCTGCCCCACATACCCTAAATAAAACCTATGACTTCATTATAAAAGATAATAAGATTATTTTATAATAATATCAAGATCAATGTTACAGGCTATATCTATGGTTACGATCAATGATACGGGCTATAAGATCAATTATACGGGATATATCTATGGTTAAGTGTAGACTACCTTTATTGAGAGTCAGGGCAATTTGAAGAGGAATTGTGTTGCAGGACGAAGATTAATGGTCTCACTCAACATAATAACTGCGTGTCTTGTGCACAATTGTTTTTGAGTCACATGATCGGCTCCTGCAATCGGCAAATTTCAAGTTGATCGGCCGATTACCAATCACGTGTTTAGGGCGTATGTCGGCCTAGATAATGATTGGTGGCCGATCGATCAGCGCATTGAGTTATAGCTAATCCAACACAAATACTCCTCACTAACATAAATACATAAATACCCTCTCTCTCTCTCTCTCTCTCTCTCTCTCTCTCTCTCTCTCTCTCTCTCTCTCTCTCTCTCTCTATTCAATTCAATTCAAAAAAGCTTTATTGGCATGGCATCAATGTTTGTGAACAGACAGAATAGTGCAGTTTCATGTGTACAAAGATGTGCTAGTGATTGCAATCTAACAGGTCACGAATCGTGCTGCTGTTATCCCACAAGACATTGTTGTATTTCACCCAACAGATACGGCAGTTTGTTAGCATCTCAAGCGTTTTCAAAGTCCTTGCATGTCTGTGTAATCCCTGGGAAGTGAGTATTCCTCATGTCAGGAAGCATGTCTGACTGGCAGGAAGTTAAGAAATGCAGCTCAGTTTCCAGTTGGTTTTGTGTGCAGTGTGTGCACAGGTCTGTCTTCTCTCGGGAGCCGGGTCTGTCTGTGGCGTCCCTTCTCCATGGCCAGGCTGTGCTCACTGAGTCTGTACGTCGTCAAGGATTTTCTTAGTTCTGGGTCAGTCACGATGGTCAGGTATTCTGCAGCTGTGTATTCTCTGTTTAGGGACAAGTAGGACTTTTTGTTTTGGCTTTGCCTGATGCCTCTCTCTCTCTCTCTCTCTCTCTCTCTCTCTGTCTATCTCTATCTCTCTCTCTCACATACACACACATACACACACACACACGCACACACACACAAATGCGTGTATTTGCACCCCCTTAGCAGACCTACCGTTCTGACTCTTAAACAGTTTCCACAGCAACTGAAGAGACTAAGAATAATACATTCTGCTATTGCTCTGCATAATTTACATTGCCTTGTCTTTAAAATATCAGTGACAAACTCCCCCCCCCCCCCCCCCCCCCCCACAAACACACACACACACACACACACACCACATTTCCAGACAACACCAAAAAAAAAACCTTTCAGGCCAGGCAGTGAAAATGAAGGACTGTGGTGTAAGACGCAACATATTTGACCATCAGTGCACATTATAGTAATGTGTATCCTCTTATAGCGTTCAACAGCCTGCCTCCTATTACTATGGCAACCAAATCCATCCGAATGAATCCCAGCGCAATATCATTAGAACTGGCCACTGTGTGTCCCATGTATTAACAGCGTACAGAGAGCGATTAGAGCAAACATTATTGCTCTTATTGACTTTCTCTCTGTAAAAGTACTTTCTTACCGTATACATGAATTGCTTATTTTATTATCAAGAAGTGTTCTACATTCGCGACAACACCAGCCCTCGCAAATATAATTATGCAAACATGTTTCCGGCAATGAGTTTAAATTGCAAGCACTTAAATTGGAATAATGTAACTTTGTCCAGAGGGGGGAATATGCTCATATCTCAGGATCCTAGCCAGCACTGTGCAGAATATCTAAATAGGATACTATGAGGGGTTTAGGTGAGTTTAAACTTGGTCTAGTTTACTGTTTGTTGCCATGGGTAGAGTTTCATATATCCACACATACATACATACATACATACATACATACATATACATACATACATACATACATACATATATATATATATATATATACAGTATATACGTAGTATATACAGGTATATACACATACATACATACATACATACATACATACATACATGCATACACACACACTCACTCACTCACTCACACACACACACAGACACACACATACATGCATACATGCATACATAGACACATACATACAAGCAAGCAAGCATACATACATACATACATACATACATACATACATACATACACACACACACATACATGCATACATACATACATAGACACATACATACATACATACATACATACATACATACATACATACATACATACATACATACATACATGCCTACTGTATTGCACAAAATAAATGTGCCTTTTTTTTTACACATTTGTATTTATTTATTTATTTTCATTTCACCTCATATTAGATAGGAACCAATATCACATATCTAGGACTGTGATGTTAAATAAAGTGCTTTGCCCTCCCCCGCTCTCCGTGTCAAGGTCTGAAGAAAGGTCTGGGGGAGAAAAAAAAAATGTTCGTTTTGCAGCGAAAGAGCTGCTGGCGTTGTACCCATCCCAGCGAGCCGGGTCCAAGTCTGCGTCGGCCCGGGCACATTCATCATAATGACGTCTCCCAACTATCTATGCATCTTAATGGGATATTTATAGGACACAAGGAGCAGACCAGCTCCACGTGCTCCGGGATTCGGTGGCGTTAAATCAATACGCACGCTTCAGCGGGACTCAAACATCCTATCACCTTACAGTTTTATGTAGTGTGTAGTGCTTGGGTCGTGTATAAATCTAACTTAAAGAGTGACTACATAGATTATTGGCTGTGCAAGTCTCTCGGTTCAAAGCTACATTGGTCTGTTTTTTTTGTTTTTTTTTAAATGTCTAAACTACAACGAGGGGGGGCGGGGGGGGGCGGGGGAGGCGGTCTGACCACATCCTTAAAATTCAAATATAACTTTATTGGTTTTCAGAAGGTGCTTAGGGGGCTTTAATGTCTCACCAATGTCGACATTTACTGGCTCTTTTAACTCTCCCGCATTTTTACAGCGGCAGTTGAGTTATCTCAAATTTTCAGTTATACGCTATTATTTTTGTGTTAGTGTAATTATTCAAATAAAACCAAATAATTTACATTTCAAATGGTACCACGGCTTAACTTAATCACCGGCTTCTGGTGCAAGATCAAGACATTTGCTGAGTGACGGAAAACTTTGATTTAGATGATTAACTTGGTTAATGTTTCCCTCATGCTATCAAAACACTCGGTGAGCTCAAACACGTCCATCTAGTCCAGATCCACACACGGCCGACTTGAATGTGACAATGTGACGGCGGTAATCCATTCTTTGGAGGAAGGCACTGTGTGGATATAGCGTCAGGGCATTATCTTTCCTCAAAGACTTCACAAGTAGTTTCTGAAATGAAACAAATGAAAGAAAGAAAGAGAGAGAGAGAAAAAAAAAAAGAAAAAACAGTGTACAAACTGGTAAGTAAGGCTGAGCAAAATAAATGAGCGGGAGCGGTTGCTTAATGAGAAACGCTATTTTTACTGCTTTGATGTCCCCTGTCCACTTAAGCACACAGCTTAGACAAAAACAAATTAGAGATGTCGACCGCATCCAAAAGACATTAAAAACATATTAGAACAACAACCGCTGAGACCGTGTCCAGACACGTGCACATGCTGTGTGAGTGTGTGTATGTGCCCCGCCCCTGCATGTGTGTGTGTGTTTCTGTGTGTGTGTGTGTGTGGGGGGGGGGGGGGTTGTGTGTGTGTGCGGCATGTTTGTTTCGCATTAAGAGAAATATTGTTTTCTCACTCTATTACCGCTTTTGTCCAAAACGGTCAATATTATTATGCATATTGCTTTGAGCAATCATCCCTTGAGGCTGATGAAGTGGAATATATCAACAGAATCACAATATGTTCGCTCTCTCTCAGATTGATGACTCCTAATATTGTACAACACTCTGTTCGCCATGGAAACACAGTGTCATTATTCAAAAATCAGCTTTGAAAAGGGAGCTGTCTTCATTTCACTTTCTTTTCCTGTGTTTTGTTGGTGTTGCTGTTGTTGTTTGTTAAGGTCTTTTCAATGCAGGTAACAACCTTGTCCATGAGACCAAACGGGATCAAACGGACAAAACTGACAATGCAAAAGGTGAAAGTGTTTTGTAGCTGCAGCGCTGAGAGCGGCGAGGACAAGCGGCGAGGACAAAAGAAAAAAAACGCCGGTGACCAAATATGGCATATGCAACCGACAGGATGGGCTTAATAGAGAGCGTATCGGGTTTGAATGTAAAGCATCAAGAGGCTCCTGTGCGGTTGTTCAGGGGGGTGTGCATGGACATGGAGGGGGCGGAGAGACAGCAGATGTGAGGACCTTATTCATTACAAAAAATGTAAAGGCTAATGAACGGCCATGGAGACAATGGTGTCGCACTTCAATGAAAAGGAAAGCAGACAGGAGGGAAATGTAGACAAGCGAGAGTCTGGTGGCGAGGCGAACCGTTCTCGTACCATTGACCAGCGAGCTAACGGCACAGTCAATACATTTTAGTTGGTATACCATGAGACACACACAACACACACACACACGCGCACGCGCTCACACACCAACCCAGTCGCCAAAAGCATATGTTGACAGTGTACGTTTTCGTGAACACTGGATTACGTCGCATTTCAACGTAACATAGCGTGTTGTACCTACAGTATCCGCGCGTGGCGCTGTGGAGGCGCCTGAAGAAAGCACAACCAACAAGGACATTTCCTGGTTATAAAATACATACATTGCTGGTTATAAAATACATAAATTAGAATTAAGGTGACGGTGATGCAGGGTTGCCAGCTTCACAGTTTTCTCGCCAAATTGGGCTGTTTTGAAAACGGAATCGCGGGTGTAAACCTCAAAGACGCGGGTCACGGTTTTCTTGGGTGCTTTCAAAACCCACCACAGAAACAGTTGGGGTGTAATATGTATTGCATAATCTTTATGAAAACTCAGTCAGAACAACACAGTTTCACTCCCAGAACGTCAAATAGCGACTGTCGGTAAGGGCACTTACGGTAAGGGCGTCAGTCACTGACGGAGATCGTCTCCGGCGATATTTGACGTTCAGAGCGGGTGCTCCAGCAGCCCATCCACTCCTGTATTAACCCGACCACGGCTCTAATGGACGATGTGGGCATCCGTCCTATTGGTTAGTTATTACTCCTGTATCAGAGCTATAGAGTAAACAGAGTTGTTTATAGAGTTGTTTACTCTATAGCTCTGATACAGGAGTAATAACTAACCAATAGGACGGATGCCCACATCGTCCATTAGAGCCGTGGTCGGGTTAATACAGGAGTGGATGGGCTGCTGGAGCACCCGCTCTGAACGTCAAATATCGCCGGAGACGATCTCCATCAGTGATATCAGAGCTATAGAGTAAACAACTCTATAAACAACTCTGTTTACTCTATAGCTCTGATTCCTGCACCATGTTTCAAAGACGTCAGGTTGCTAGGGGCTACGGCTGAAAGACGCCGTGACCACCTGTCCCATTGGGAGGACCTATCAGCCGGAAGTACTGTCCTTACTGTACTATTGTTTATGTTGTAATGTCATAATATTGTTGACAATAAAGTTTGTTACAAAAACAACAACAACTATTATTGTCCCACACCACAATGTATGTCCCACAATGTGAACTCCAAACAATTCATGTATGTCCAATTCATGGACAAACAAAGCAGCTGGAAACACGTCTAAAAAAAACACTTAAAATAAAATGTAGCCTATATTTATATTTTTACAACATCCATCTCCTTATAATATGAACAAAATATGTTCAGGTTATACTTTCTCTCTTGAAAAACGGGGAAAACGCTAACCCTAACCCGGAAAATGAATTTAAAAAACTACAAACGTTCGGAAAATGCAATACACTTAAGTGTGCGGCGCCATGTTTTTTGTAGTTCTAAAATGTTTAGTTAACGTTTTCCCTATTATGTGAAAATGTGTCAAGGAACTTCGCAAGCGTATTATATGTTTTAGGGACTGGGGAGCACATTTATTTGGTCAGATTTAATTTTTACTATTGTTAATTGGGTGAAATCTGGTTTTGACCCTACCCAGTAGCGCCCCCTGTTGGTTTGACAAAGGCCACAAATGCTGAATGATAGAAGAAGTCAAGAGCTTTCCAAAAATGTTTTCCCCATGTTTGTATCACATTGTGTTGCTTTTCTGTAAGCATTTAAAAGAGCCTTAGGTTCAAGGTTCAAAGGGCATTCCTGAGGAGCAGGAGACCACCACCCAGAACGTTCACAGTGGCATATCTGTACTCTGCAGATCAAGACCTTTCCAACGATGTCTTCATTGTCCTCCTACGACAAAGTTTCATTTTTATCTTGCTCACTGCCAAGGCACTTCGATGCAGTCTTGTATAAAGTACTTGAAAGCGATACTTGAGTCAAAGTATAAGTATCTTACCAGAAAATGACTTTGGTAGAAGTAAAAGTCACCTTTTAGAATATTACTTGAGTAAAAGTCTGAAAGTACCTGACATTTACTGTACTTAAGTACCAAAAGTAATTTGCTGATATAAAATGTACTTAAGTATTAGAAGTAAAAGTAAAAGTATTTAAACAAAGTGAGCAGTTAGAATTTTGATTATGAAATGTATTTTGGCTCCTGTAATATCCAGGTACATTACAGAGGGGATAGGCTTCAACTTGTTCAACATTAAAATTAAATAAATAATAATAAATATAAGTCGTACACATAAGACAACACTGGACTGATGTTATACTGATGCAATACTCAGATTAACACACTGCCATGTAAACAGCATTCCCATAGTGGGAGTAATCAATACTGAATGAAGACATGTGGAGTATTCCAGTCTTACTGGCATTATTGTAGACATGTAAACACCTTAATCACACTGTGACGTCCTATCAGAGTAGGGTGACCATTTATGAGTTGTTGAAAAGGAGGACACCTCAGGGGGCTTCAGCCCCCCTAAAACAGACCTAACGACAAAACACAGTATAATCTGTCAAAATTGACCCACTACATAGGGAGGGATTTTTCACAAAAAAAAAAAAAAAAGCAACCACTTTCAAAGCATCCAATATTTATTTAACAACACATTCCCAACACAAATGCGTCACCTTTGACCCGCCTCATATGGGCTGACCAATGAGGAGAGGGTCTCAGCTCACGGTCACAGTCAGAGGCAGCCAGGGGCAGGGATTATGTGCAGCGCATAGACTGTATACACCGGATTTCCACCGGGGACGTAAGCGCCGCGTAACGGCTGCGTCCTCTGCCCGGCGTCAATCTCCCCCGGGCGCGTAACGGCAGCGTGGCGCTGCGAGGTGGCTGGAATCGCGGGATCACGCGAGAATCAGGAGACCACGCGATAATTTGTGGATGTCAAAATAGAACAAACAAATAAAAGGTTACTTTGCCTTTCCGAAGTTGACTTGCAGTTGCTTTGTCTGTCAGAAGTTGATTTGCTGTTGAATTGGTCATTTTAGATTTGTGTGCTTCTACCATGAGTTGGTGGGCTATATAGTAGCCTAAATGTTTTCTTTTTTTCTGGTTTAATTGTATTTAGTGTTGTTTATTGTTGTTATGTCCTAATGTGTTGTGCTGTAGCCTATAGACAAAGTCAGTTAGAAACGATGTTCCGCAGTGCGCCCGGTGGAAATGCTTTCATTGATTAGAGTGGCAGCGATCAGCAGCCGTAACGCGACGCTCACCCGACGCTCACGTCCCCGATGGAAATGGTGCAGCGCAACGGCTCCGGCGGACAGTTTAACAACCAGATATTTTGCTTGTGCCCTCACTGCCCTGGGCCCTTTAGATGTCGTGGGCCCCTGGGCAATTGCCCAGTTGCCCATATGGTTAATCCGGCCTTGGTCGCCATGGCAACAGTAAACAACAGCCACTTTCAGTTTGGGTTAAAATACCGGTTGATGTCGCCACTGTGGATCTCGTCATTTGTGACCGGAGAATTAGCAGAACCTGCCGCAGCTGCAGGTGCTTCCATGATTGGCCAAAGCAGATCTTCTTCTACGTCGCGCGTGGTGTTTTTTTTTTCCTTCGCGCTTGGAGGTTGATAAACAGGAAGTAGGTCACCAACTCGATTTTTATTTTGTAGTAACGAGTAACGAAGATGGTTATGGGAAATGTATCGGACTAAAAGTACACATTTTAGTGAGGAAATGTAGTAGAGTAAAAGTTGTCCGAAATATAAATAACGAAGTAAAGTACAGATACATGAAAATTCTACTTAAGTACAGTAACAAAGTATTTGTACTTCGTTACATTACAACACTGCTTTGATGTGTACTTTCTCACAGCCTATATAAAGCCAAGATGGATAACATCACTAAAACATATTTTAAGGGATATTTAGTGGCAAAATGTGTTCAATATATTGATGGTGACCTTATCCTTAGTCATGCTTTTCAATTTGGAGCAGTTTAGACCCCATTTACCCCTTAAACTACTTAATGTTTCATATAAATATTTCCATATTACTTAATATGACCATTTATAGCCATTGTGTTCAACTATTATGACATTACAACAAAAACAATAGTACAGTAAGGACAGTACTTCCGGCTGATAGGTCCTCCCAATGGGACAGGTGGTCACGGCGTCTTTCAGCCGTAGCCCCTAGCAACCTGACGTCATTGAAACATGGTGCAGGAATCAGAGCTATAGATATAGAGTTGTTTATAGAGTTGTTTACTCTATAGCTCTGATACAGGAGTAATAACTAACCAATAGGATGGATGCCCACATCGTCCATTAGAGCCGTGGTCGGGTTAATACAGGAGTGGATGGGCTGCTGGAGCACCCGCTCTGAACGTCAAATATCGCCGGAGACGATCTCCGTCAGTGACTGACGCCCTTACCGTAAGTGCCCTTACCGACAGTCGCTATTTGACATTCTGGGAGTGAAACTGTGTTGTTCTGACTGAGTTTTCATAAAGATTATGCAATACATATTACACCCCAACTGTTTCTGTGGTGGGTTTTGAAAGCACAAAAGAAAAACGTGACCCGCGTCTTTGAGGTTTACACCCCAATTTGGCGAGAAAGCCGTGAAGCTGGCAACCCTGCATCACCGTCACCTTAATTCTAATTTATGTATTTTATAACCAGCAATGTATGTATTTTATAACCAGGAAATGTCCTTGATGGTTGTGCTTTCCTCAGGCGCCTCCACAGCGCCACGCGCGGATACTGTAGGTACAACACGCTATGTTACGTTGAAATGCGACGTAATCCAGTGTTCACGAAAACGTACACTGTCAACGTATGCTTTTGGCGACATGCGTGCGCAGACACAGAGACACACAGGCATTTAGAAACACAAGTACACTGACATTAAAAACAGGAGCAGCAATGGGCGCACAAAGGCACACACACACACACAAACACACACAAACACACACACAGTCACACACACACACACAGTCAATACATTTAAGTTGATTTAAGGTGTGACACGATGCGAGAAAGGAGAAAGACAAAACACAGTGTCTCTGAGACACACACACAGGCACACACACACACACACACACACACACACACTGGGAGCCGCAGTTGATGCCTGCTTGCAGCTTCATTGGGTGGGTGGGGGCAGCAAGGTTACAGGCAGCAATATTAAACCATCAATCACCTCCCAAATTAGGCATTTTACATCACGCACAGCACTTACAGCTCCCTCTCTCCCCTCCCACAGGTGGGGCCCAAGCCAGGGGAAAAGAGATTACATCACCAAAGCAATGATGGCGGAGCATGGCCCCCGTGAATACATTAAACCAACATACACTTTACTAATCAAATGAGCCTAACGAATAACAAGGAAACAATGCGATCGCAACAAAGCGGTGGGAAAAAAAAAATGTGAACGCGTTTGCTGTTGTTGTCGTTGACGTTGTCGCCATACGAGCACTTTTGTATAATAGATGTAGGTAAACCGTTGTTACCCTCTGTGAGCCTTGTGCTTTTTTACATGCCTCTATTTACATGGAGGACAAGGTATTATTCTCCAAAAGCACATGATGATGATGACCAACGTCATCGCGCGCTCCTCTTCCTCCTCTCGTTCGTCAACATTTTGTTTTGCGTCGGTCGGGACGGTGTTACAAAGCAAGCGCCCCCCCCCACCCCCCCACCCCTCCGATCAGATCACCCATGGCTGGAGAGAGAGAGAGAGACGGCATTGTGTCCACTTTGCTATTTCTCATGTTTTTCATTACGGGAAACATCTGGGCCTTCAATGAGCCGAGAAGCCATTAATAAACACGGAGAGGAAGACTCTCACAGGGAGAGCGGTATGTGTCGATCGAGAGAGAGAGACAGAGAGACAGAGAGAGAGACAGAGAGAGAGAGAGAGAGAGAGGGAGAGGGAGGGAGAGAGACAGACAGACAGAGAGACAGAGAGACAGAGAGAGACAGAGAGAGACACAGACACACACACAAAAGAAGAGGAGAAGGTCGGGATGATGATGCCTTGAAGGGAGCGGCGGGCGGGGGGGGGGGGGGGGTGGGAGCAGTTGGTGAAAATAAGTTAAAAGAGAGATGGAAAAAGAGTCCAATAAAAGAGAAATAAAAAGAGAGAGACAGAGACAGAGAGAGAGAGCCAGCAAGGGTAAATGGAGCATGGAGTTGCATTCATCCCAATTAGCCACTGCAGGGGTCCAGGGTGAGAAAGCAGAAAGCGTCCACCCCCATTAACAGTGTTTACTGACATGCTCGCTGATTGGGGGCTGGGGAGGGAACGTGACAGAACAGCTTGCCTCTCTTTGCAAAACACACCCAAAGAAAAAACAGCGTGCACCATGCGTACACCTGCCTACCACAGGCCAACAGTGCGAGCGCGCGCACACGCAGACGCACTGAGATACACACACACACACACACACACACACACACACACACTCGCACATAGATTCACGGGTGCTGGTGAAATTCAATGGCATTAAGGTGCGTGTTTTGTTGTTTTAAAAGATTGCACAAAAACGTGATTTTACATATTTACATACGGTGTACACACACACACACACACACACCCATATATACATGCACATACATACACACACACACACACACACATACATACACACATACAGCACACTGATTGTGTGATTCATTGGAGTACAGGGTCTCGGGAGGAATTAGCAGTCTGTGGGCGAGCGTGACGCTGCCCTCCTGACCCGCACTACAAAGCCTCCAAGTATCACAGGCCTACATGGGATACAAAGGACTGTAACAGTAGCCAATGTAAGAGGAAACGTGGGATTTGGAAGATTAACAAACATGTGGAGGATGGAGATACAGAGAGAGCAGCACATCGGAGAAAGGAGTCGAGAGAAGGCGCCGCGTATATCGCGTGGCATATTCCTGCATATTTTGCATACGTATCTGCCAGCTGCAGACGTTGCCCCACAAGTGTTGCAAACTGGACAAATAAAAGTAAAAAAGGAATATGTAGGGTATAAATATGTAATGGTCGGTTCTGCTGCCCAGCAGAAAATCCACTCAAAGTGCAAGTTACCAACGAGAGAACAAAGGGGAGGAACAACAGGCCCTGGCGGAGCTGCCCCCCCACACCCTTTTCCCACTCCCTTTTATTTGCCTCTTCTCCCTTCTAGTATTTCCTTCTCTGACCTCTCCTCTCAACCCACCTCCTTCCTCCCTCCCTCTCTCCCTCCCCCTCCAGCTCTCCTCCTCCGGGCTTGGAGCCCAGCCTGTCTGAAGAGAGACACCTAGTGGCGAGGCAGGAACCACCATCACCACCATCACCACCACTACCACCACTACCACATTTCCCCCATCTTGTGTTGTTGCATTTCGAAAAAGGAACCCAGTCTCCATCTCCACCCTGAGTGGATTGGAGACCACACACACACACACACACACACACACACACACACACACACACACACACACACACACACACCACACATTTCCCTTTCCTTTAAAAGAGACCAGTAATGAAGCCACATTCATCAAGTTGAATTGCTAACTACTGCAATTATTAGACATCTCCCACTATCGGTTGCAGACACCTTCCTTCAGGATGAGAGACAGGGGGGGGGCTTTCTGTTTTTTTATGTTGGGGGGTGGATGGATGGAGGGATTGAGGGATGGAGGGATTGAGGGATGGAGGGGTGGAGGGTGGGTGGGTGGGTGGTGGTGGGGGATTGTTATGTGTGAGGAAGGACAAAATGGAGAACAGGAGGACATGGATGAGGTGTCGGTGCTGTCTGTATGCAGCGGATCAGGTTCCATGGCGGCGGGTGGCGTGTATGGGCTGGTATCACCTGGCTGAGGGGGATGATTAAAAGCCATCATTCAAGTGGGTGACATAATTAGAAATCAATTAAAATTGCGGATTCGAGACGAAATTGCTTTCTGGAGTTACCAGCCCTGCTCTTAAAGGTTAAGGTAGGACGGGGCAATGACTTATTTATTTTCCGGCTACTTTAATTAAGATGAAGCTGGCAGGTTTACAAATATCCCCAGTGTGTTTCAACCGGTCGGACCAGTTGAGCTGACTGAACGTCTACTTTACTCCAATAATTGGCATTGGGATTCCCTCTATGTACGATATTTGTAGAAATATGGGTTTATATGAGGACGCCTTAGGATAGATCGTTCCCAGAGGAGTTGGTGGTGGTGGTGGTGGTGATGATGGAAACTGGGGCAGCTGGATATATCTAGCTAGCTGGGGAGACAACATCATGCATATGGAGCAGTACAGATACCGGCAGCAGGTCTTTATACTGGAAGGGAGCCCAGTGATTGGTTAGGGTGTCACGGGTGTGTTGTCGTTGCTGATTGGCTGAGAGAAGTGTGGGGAATTTAAACCTTTTCAAAGGGCAAATGATCTTCCCGACTGAAACGGCTGAAATGTAGCGTCGTGTTTAGGACATGGGATGTTCTGCACGAAATACAAATGCATCTAAAGATGACGGATGAATGGATGATGGATTGACCGCCTGAATGACTTCCTTACAATGCATTGTTGTGCTCGCCACGGTTTATGTTACACCGTCCAAAGTTGCAGTTTAAGCTTTTCCATGAACCAGCATGGGGAAGGACTGAACGTCTAGACAGTGCTATATACGTTTCAACAGATCATCTCATCTGAGATGATATGACAACCGGTCCGACTCCCGGTGTCAGTGTATAATACGATCAACGCGTCCCGTTCTCCGGCGCTCTGTCAAAACTCTGTACAAAATCTGTTTAATCGCTGAGCCATTTGGGAAGCTGATCTCGCGTACCTCCTCAGCGGGCTCCACCTGATAAAGAGAGACAAGGTGGTACTACACTGGCAAACTCCCATCGGAGGGGCCACAGCCGATCTATCAAGGCGTTATCTGGCGAGCCGCTATATTACCTGGGGCCCAGACAACCCTGGGCATGCGTGGATGTACGGAGCCGATAGCGCACTTGGCTGTCACGCCTCCGGGGGTTGATTAATGAGGGGCCCGGCCCCGTGTTTAATGTGTTTAATACAGGCCCCTGACGACGCCGTCGCTCCGACGGAACCAGCCCGTCTCACTGACTGATGACATCACATGCCTGCGCTATGTCTCTGTCTGCCTTGCTTTACCCCTCTCTCGCTCTCTCTCTTGATATGTGTCTAGCTTTGCTTTACCCCCCCCCCCCCTCTCTCTCTCTCTCTCTCTCTCTCTCTCTCTCTCTCTCTCTCTCCCTCTCTCTCTCTATATATATATATATATATATATATTAGATTAATTCCAATATACTAGATATACTATATATACTAGATTAATTCCAAGATTACAGTGAGATTAATCTAGATTAAACAAATTAATCTATGCCCACCACTAATATATATATATATATATATATATATATATATATATATATATATATATATACTGTATATATAGAGAGAGAGAGAGAGAGAGAGAGAGAGAGAGAGAGAGAGAGAGAGAGAGAGAGAGAGAGAGAGAGAGAGTATCTTTTTCCAAGACGCAACACCCTAAAAGCAAACAGTTGACTCCAGTGACTCCTGTGTTTCTGCTTCACACATAGAGACGGACTCACACTGCCATAACACCCAGACATCAGCAGCCCCGGACCTTGACCCCGCCCCCTGGTTTCCATTGAAATGAAGGGCGTTGTATTTTTCGTTGTATTTTGGGATGCCATAGTGGAGCGTAATGGAGGAGGCTTTCGCATTTTCCACTTTGAAAGAGTCACTCACTCCGTCTCTGTGTAATGAGAATGTCAACCGTCGCGGTTGTCCTGTACCGTATCTCCCTGGCAATCACTGTACTCTCACACAGCTACCTCCCCCTCACACACACACACACACACACACACACACACACTACACATACAGACACATTCAGACATAGATACACACACACACAGACAGACAGACATAGACACACACACACACACACACACACACACATAGACACACACACACACACACTTACACGCACACATACAGACATAGTCACACACACACACATACAAACATAGTCACACACATGCACGCATAGACACACACACACACACAACGCAGACACACACACACGTACACACAGACACAATATTCTGTCTGTCACGTTCAGCCCACCGCTCTCTGGGTTATTTTTTTTGTCAGCTCACCCACTCCCACCTGCTAATTTTCACTTCTGTCTACCTCTGTGCGTTCTCTCTCTCTCTCTCTTCATTCCTCTCTCTTATGTCCTCGCTCCATCTCTATCTGCACCTTCCCACTCCCTCCGAGCACAATCCTGTCTCCCTATTCTTCCTGGCTTCCCCCCCCCCCCCCCCCCCCCCCCCCACCACCACCACCCTCCCCCACACACACCTCTCTTATGCTTTAAAAAAAAAAAAAAGATATTCGAATTCATCACCTCCTCTGCAATGGCTTTGTTTAAAAACTTCAGAAACACACTGTCACTCCCCCCCCCAAAAGGAAGCAGGACTTCTGGCAAGATCACATGTATTATGTGCTGTATACCGGGGGTCAGGGCTGTTATTACCCAGGCTACACCCGGCAGGGCAAGGACACAGCGCTGTCCTTTAATACTCTAAAAGCAAACAGTTGACTCCAGTGACTCCCGTGTTTCTCTTTCACACATACTGTATAGACGGACTCACACTGCCATAACATCCAGACATCAGCAGCCCCGGACCTTGACCCCGCTTCCTGGTTTCCATTGAAACGAAGGGCGTTGTATTTTTGGTTGTATTTTTGGGACGCCACAGTGGAGCGTAATGGAGGAGGCTTTCGCATTTTCCACTTTGAAAGAGTCACTCACTCCGTCTCTGTGTAATGAGAATGTCAACCGTCGCGGTTGTCCTGTACCGTATCTCCCTGGCAATCACTGTACTCTCACACAGCTACCTCCCCCTCACACACACACACACACACACACACACACACACACGTACAGACACATTCAGACATAGATACACACACACACACACACACACACGCACACATACAGACATAGTCACACACACACACACACACACATACACGTACAGACACATTCAGACATAGATACACACACACATACACACACACACATACACACACACACATACAGACATAGTCACACACACACACACACACACACATACAAACATGGACACACACATGTACGCAGACACACACACACAACACACACACACAAAACACACACAGACACAATATTCTGTCATAGTCATTTTCAGCCCACCGCTCTCTGTGTGTATTTATTTAATTATTTTTTATAATTTTCACTTCTGTCTACCTCTGTGCGTTCTCTCTCTCTCTTCATTCCTCTCTCTTATGTCCTCGCTCCATCTCTATCTGCACCTTCCCACTCCCTCCGAGCACAATCCTGTCTCCCTATTCTTCCTGGCTCCCCCCCCCACCACCACCACCCTCCCCCACACACACCTCTCTTATGCTTTTTTTTGCTTTTTTTATTATTCGAATTCATCATCTCCTCTGCAATGGCTTTGTTTAAAACTTCAGAAACACACTGTCACTCCCCCCCCCAAAAAGGAAGCAGGACTTCTGGCAAGATCACATGTATTATGTACTGTATACCGGGGGTCAGGGCTGTTATTACCCAGGCAACACCCGGCAGGGCAAGGACACGGCCGTGCGAAGCAGAGAGCTCCCACGGAAAAAAATAACAACAACACAACATCTGTGTTGTGGCACATCTGTATACGTTGAAGCCAGCGAATCGTGACTCAACGTGCAGCAGATGGGGCAGAGGGGGGGGGTGTCAAAGCTGATTGACGCCCAGGGGTTACGGTGTTCATAAGCGTAAGAGCTGCCACACAGACACATGACACGCACACGCGTGAAGACATTTCAGGTTTCACCCCTTTCCCCCTTCACGAGCCGCACACTAGTCTTACCTTTCCTCTGAGTGAATCCCAATGAAAGCCACGTAACATCAAAAATAAATCAAGTAAGAAAATGAATTAATAAATGACGAAGTGTCATTAAAAGCCGCGTTATCTTTTATTTATTTTCCGTCTGGAAGAAACTCCCTCTATATCTATATTTAAGTAAGAGAGTCAGAAGTCACCAAACCCACCTGGCGTTTATTTGTGTATTTTCTTTATCTTTTTTTTTTTCGGAGCAGCTAACACCTCGGGTAGCGTGTTCGTTGGAGGGCTGCGCGTGTCAAATCAAATCTGCGGCTAAGCAGCATTTGAGTCACCTTTAAATTGTGTCGGTCGGGGGGAAAAAAAAAAATAAGTGCGGGCCCCCGGTTCCCGTAGGGACACTGCAACACAGCCAGGTACAAATACAGGTAGGAAGCTGCACATCGGTGGCTGCCAGAGGAGAGTAGAGCGAGAGCAAGAGAGAGAGAGAGAGCGAGAGCGAGAGGGAGAGAGCGAGAGCGAGAGAGAGAGAGAGAGAAAATGCCCCTGCCTCTGTACCACTTATTTCCTCCAGGAGTCCAAGCAATGAAATAATTGCTCCAGAGTCCAAGCAGAAACAGGCCTCTCTCTCACTGCTAATATTATAGTATTAGGCCTTTAGGCTGGTTAGTTAGGAGCCACGGCTAAGTTTACATTATGGACCGAATCCTAACGCTTCATGCGGCTTCTTCCAGCTCTCCAGTCCTCCATAGGCCCTGCTATTTTTCTCTTTTTTTCCCTAATTTATGCGGATCAGCTTTTTTAATTATCTTCATGTCATGTTACACTTCCTCTGCACCGCCTGTGAAAGGCGAGAGAGAGAGAGAGCGAGAGAGAGATAGAGAGAGCTGCAGAGAGAGAGAGCGAGAGAGAGATAGAGAGCTGCAGAGAGAGAGAGAGAGGAAGAGAGAGACAGAGAGAGAGAGGAAGAGAGAGAGAGAGAGACAGAGAGAGAGAGACAGAGAGAGAGGGGGGAGGAAGAGAGACGCGTGGCTGCGACTCCCACTGCTGCCTTTTCCTGTTCCTGCCACCCATGTCCCATCTGTGCGTTTGCTCACACGTGCACACGTCTGCAACGTGCGCGCCGGCCCGGCAGCCAACCACACACTCGCGCGCGTCGGACGTGCCGAGAGACAGACACACTTGTTGTATGTGCAGCGCACGCATACGTCAAAAACACAGATCCGCTGTAGTTCTTTGCACTCAATGGAAACACACCACACAGGAACAGACGAAGGTAGAATACAGTCAACAGCACCAAATGTTCACAGGATACACGAGAGAGGGAACAATAGCATATAAGAAAGAAAAATCTTGAAGAAAAATCACATAGCCTACACACACACACACACACAAACAAAAGGAGAGTCACACCTTTCAGAAGCTTAAACAGGCGCTCACTCCCTTCAAACTGTCATTTTGGCAGGGAGGGGGGAGATTGGGGGTGGGTGATGGGTGGGGTGGGGGGGGACTAGTGCCTAGCGAGAGCGGGGAGCGTTCATTACATGTGTGGTATATAGACTGTAGCGGTATAATGTGTGTCTATTTAACCTGGTACTGTGCCTGCACCACGCCGTACCACCGGTGTATCCAGGCACGAAGAAGGCTCAATGCAGGCACACAGGTGATGTATCATAACAATAATTACTGTCAGCCTCAGAATGGAGGTGTTTCTTTTAGCGAGAGGGATGAAGGCAGTATGTGGTAATTATGTCGTAATGTGAGCCGGTGCCGAGCGAGAGCCTAATGAGCTTACTGAAGTCTTCCATTGAGAATTGATTCCTGGGTAAGAAAAAAATAAATATATATATATATATATATATATATATATATATATATATATATATATACAGTATATACCTGTATATATATATATATATATATATATATATATATATATATATATATATATATATATATATAAAATGAAAACACAGAAAAAATGTTTTAAAAAGTATGTATGTGTATGTATGTATGTATGGGAGAGCGGCCCAATAAGGGGTAGGCTTGTCTCTATTGATTCAGTTCATTGACAGGGAGCCAAGAATGGACAGGATTTTAGTTTCTTTTCCCCCGTAGAGCATTTATTAATAATGTAAGAAATGGGAATATTACACATGGAGGATTTCGATGCTCCTTAATTTTCTTTCTTTCTTTTTTTACTGTCAACTGTCAAAATGAAGAGGTATTAAAAAGCCGGCTGGATTCTATATCGGTGTAGCTCTGATTCACCTCTCTCTGTCGCTCTGTCCCTCTCCCACTCTCTCTCTCTCTCTCTCTCTCTCTCTCTCTCTCTCTCTCTCTCTCTCTCTCTCTCGCTCTCTCTCTCTCTCTCTCTCTCGAGCAAGCCCCCTTAGCCTCTCGGGTGAATGTTTAAAACAGGCTAAAACTGTCCACCAGGGTAAATTGAAGCGTTCTCCCCCTCCTGGTTGGCGGAAACCAGCATAGTGAGGACCGAGGAAACGAAGCACTTAACCCTCAGAGGTCCTCACATTAACGTGGCCTCTGATGCCGAGGGCCACGTCACTGTCAGACACACATTAAATATTCTTTGGATGTCCCCTGGGAGTGTGTGAGAGTGAGTTTGTGTGTGTGTGTGTGTGTGTGTGTGTTCTTACTTTTATACATCCAAATGAATTCCCCTTGGTTGAATGTAACTGTTGAACAACAACATTAATAACGGATAACTTAATATCAGTTTCAGCATTAGTATCAGTCTCTTCATTGTAACCACATGCACCAAAAAATGTAGGTAACCCTTCCTTTTACAGTCCCCTGATTACTAAGTATTTACCCGGTAAATATATGGTAACTCATAGTAAATTATAGTATATTATTGGGTAATTACCACTGGTAATAAGAAGGTAAATACAGAGGAACTACAGCTGAAATACTAAGAAAAACCTCCACTATTATATGGTACACAAGCACAACACAAGCTTTTACCATGAATGTTCTGCAACATTACTAACTAAAACATGACAATTTACAGAGTAAGTAAACTGAAACGGTACTGTAAAAGGAAGCCTTGTTTGTTTCCATGGTATTACCAGGCTATTACCATGGCAACAAAAGGCTTCGTACCCAGTATTTAAGAAGATGTACCAATCATATACTATGATTTACCATATAATAGTGGAGGTGGATCTCTCTGGTAGTTATCAGAGTATAAGAGAGTAAGTACCTGGTAGTTATCAGGGTATAAGAGAGTAAGTACCTGGTAGTTATCGGGGTATAAGAGAGTAAGTACCTGGTAGTTATCAGGGTATAAGAGAGTAAGTACCTGGTAGTTATCAGGGTATAAGAGAGTAAGTACCTGGTAGTTACCGGGGTATAAGAGAGTAAGTATCTGGTAGTTATCAGGGTATAAGAGAGTAAGTACCTGGTAGTTACCGGGGTATAAGAGAGTAAGTATCTGGTAGTTATCAGGGTATAAGAGAGTAAGTACCTGGTAGTTATCGGGGTATAAGAGAGTAAGTACCTGGTAGTTATATTCATAGAGAATATAAATGAAGTATTTTTGAATCCATACATATATTCAAGAATATATTGGTCATACAAAAGTATGTCACTTTTTTTAAATTCTGTATTGAATAGTAACTTGTGTAATTGAATTGCTATGTAAAAACTTACATAGCAGTATGACTACACCTTCACCCTTATTTAAAATGTGAGGACTTATGAATGTGCAAATTGGAAAAAACTGCTATGACCTTATCCTCTCTCTCACTCACACACACACACACACTCACACACACACACACAAACACATGCACACACACACAGATTAGGCCTGTTTTTTTTTTGCATATTTGGCATGTGACTTGTAGACAGGCAGGTGCTCAAAGTTAAAATCAGGCACATGGAAAAACAACCTTAAAACATTATTTACAGAACCAGATAAATGTGCTCAGTAGAGACACATTTTCACAGACTGCTGCCAAGAAATCAGCTTGATAGAAGTATGTCTGCCTTGGAGGGAGCCAATTGGCTGCAGTGAGCTGAGTCCGATGACACCCCACAAGGTGCCCTTTAGAGATTTTCAATGAAACAGGAAGTGGGCGGGGCTTGGGGAGGTCACCCAACAATCATTATGAACCCTTGACAAACCTTTTAGGATCATGGTCGTGTTACGCAAATCTATGGGAAGTTATGCAACTTTTTGTGATATGTCATGCCCAGGGTCATGCCCCCTTCTGGCCAATTGGCATGAAAATTGGCTTTTTGAGATATCCTGCACACAGACACACAGAGGGGGGGAAACATACCCTCCTTGGCAAAGGTAATTACTGGTTGATTAATAGAAACCCTTATACCAACAGTAATCCTAAACCAAACATCACACACTATTCCATTATACCTTAGAATAGATTGCATAGGTCAAATTGCAATCACATAGAAAAACAATATCATAAAGCAGATATGGTATTTGACTTTTTTCTATTGTTATAAAACCAATCATAAATACATTCTTCAAGAGCTGTCAGTGTGTTAGGTTAAATGAAGCCAATTGCGAAGATTTTAGCATGTTTATTGAGTAATACATAAATACAGATAAATTACAACAATATTGTCACAACAATAACATCTCTAAAATTTAAATACACCAATAGGCCTAGAGCTAAGAAAGCAAATAAAGAATAACATATTAAGGGCATCCAATAAACAACAAACTAACTGGAATTAATGATGATGGCAAAATGTATTAACCAAAGGGAACAGATAGGGCAACGCTGCAATGCATTTAGCGCAGTTAGTGCAGTTAGCGCATTATTGTTGTTGTATAGTTTATTTGATATCGGCAAAACTATGAAAATATACGGAAACTGTTTAGCATACACAGACTAACATCAGAAATCAAGGACCAAACTTAAGTTGGCCATTTGTGATATCACAAATAATGCAAAAATGGTGCTGTGCTTCCCAAACTGACATTGGAGGCACGTTTCTCTTCATTAAAACAACTGGAAAGTGACACAAATTAAACACATAAAATAAACACACATAAAACAGTGAACTGCTTCCTGTGTGAAAAAAAGCTTTTTAGTAAAGTCGAAAACGTATTACATACACAATTTCTTAATTTACATTCATGTATTTCCTGTCTTTTTTATTTCCTGTCTTCATGTATTTCATGTCTTTTTATCCGCAGACCCAAACAAGCAGCCTATTAAAATTGCCAAATAGCATCATTTTGGTTCGTCTCACAGCCCCAAACAAAGCTGTTAGACATCTCTGAGTCACACTATGCCTCTAATAAGTGCTCTCTCAGCCCTTTCCTTCCTCCTCATCCCCCCTTCACTTCATTATCAACCTTTTCTTTCCTCCTTCCCCACTTTACCTCTCCTCCTCCTCCTCCTAATCCTCATCCTCCTCCCCCACCACCACAACCATTATTTACCCAATCTACTTACAATTACAGTGAGTAAAACTAGAATATTGTTTTTAATTAACAAAAGAAAACTAGTTATTGGGGTGTGTGTTTGGGGGGGGGGGGGGGGGGGGGGGTTGAATCTGGCAGGCAGACATATGGACAATGCTGACAGAAACTCTGCGGAGTAGGCTGGGAACAGCTGCCCAAACCCGTTTCCGTTTTTTTCCTGGGAGCAGGGTTTCAAACCAGCCGCATACTCTGTCTCTCTGCTGCTCGTGAGGGACTTGGATTATCTTGAAAGACGACACTCTGGTTGAATAATTCTTTCCATGTGGGCAGAGGAACAGGTGTTGAATGTGAAAATTGGACACAGTGCATAAGAGCGCCTTCTCCAAGTTGCTGTTGCTGTTGTTGTTGTTGTTGTTATCAAGTTACTTTGCCGTCTCTTCTTAAGTGGCTATTGCGGGTATTAAAAAGTGAAGTAACGTTGCTATATCTGCGGGGGTCATTCAGTTAACGAGAAATATAAATGTAAATGTATATATATATATACATTAAATATACATGTGTTTGTGAATTAAACAAGTGTGTATGTATGTGGATGTACTTTACAGGGCAAAGGTGCATCCGCTCAGCCTGCTGTAGCTCACATATGCTTCATAATATTTAATATTTACAGTGAAAAATGTTTGTTGGTTAATATTTATATGCAGGGCTGGACTGGCCATCTGGCAGACCGGGTGCTTTCCCGGTGGGCCGACGTGCCTTTTGGACCGACACGACTGTGGGTTTTTTTTCTCGTCTGATCGACCCGTAAAAACAGGTACATCGGCCAATTGTTTTTTTGTTTTTCTTCTTAATTGACACTGGGCTGGCTCAATCATTTCTTTAAACCCCAGTGTGATCGACTGTGGTGGGCCGGTCTGGGCCAAAATGCCAGGGCCGATTTTTCGTCCCAGACCAGCCCTGTTCATATGTGCGTGAGCTTTCTAGCGCGTGTCCGTATGCGCATGTGTGTGTGTGTGTGTGTGTGTGTGTGTGTGTTCTTTGTCCATCTGCCTGTTCAGTCTGAATGCGAGGATGCGCAGCCAACGATCTCCATTAAGTAATATGTCTTTAAGTACCCAGTATGTCTTGCCAGATGACGATCACACCATTGAGCGTATTTCTTTCGATTTTTTTTTAAACAGAACAGCTTTGAATATGCATTATGGGATGCATTACGGGATGCATTATGGGATGCATGTTGAGCTAACGTCGGCCAATTGGTCTGGAGTCTAGATATATGCCAAACGACATATATCTGGTATTCTTGTACGACTGTTTTCTTATGTGGCCATTTTTTTACAACATTATAAATGGTCTCTCACGATGGCTGACAGCCCAGTGATGTGGTTGTGTATACGTGTGTGTGTATGTGTGTGTGCCTGTGTGTGCCTGTGTGTGTGTGTGTGTAGGTGTGCGTGCATGTGCTCATGCATGTGCATGTGTGTGTATGTGTGTTAAAGACGGCCGGAGAACAAAGAGCAGAAATTAGCTCATGCACTCTGGCTATCATTAAGTTAGGTGCAACGCAGGCAATGGGGGTGCAGCGGAGACGAATGCCGTTATTAACTAGAGTGCATTTGGTGTTCAGAGAAACGCTGCATGTAAAACACGTGGGGTGGTGCGGGGTGGTCCGTCAGAAAATATATCTTTTTTTATTTTTTTTTTGTCAAGGCATCCATCATTTGAGTATTAGCGGGGTTTTTTTTATTTTTTTTACAGTGCATAACCTCTCGCTTCACAGCCGCCTCGCCTGCTTGTCTTCCTTTTGCGTGCGCAACCGGTCAGTCATTATGCTAATGACACCTACGCTAAAAAAGAAACGCGCGCAAACCACCGACGTAACAGCAATAGCTATCATCGAGCGCTTGCGGCGCCCTGATGTGGGCTTTGTGTCACATCGGATCCCGGTCACCGCGGGGATGCCGCGGTTGCGCCGCCCTTTTTCATCATCTTTTTTTTTTTTTCAGTAATGGGTACACTTGATTTAACCGATTGAAATCTTTATCGGTAATAATTGAGAATCCCAGCGTAGCGTTGCTGGGGCTTTGAGAAGACTCACATCTCTGGCGCTGCAAGGCCACCTTCACATTAAAATTCATGATCCCCCCCCCCCATTAGGGGCATGAGACCTACCGTTGAATATTAATCATACATAATCAATGGCGGTAAGACTGCACCTATAGTTTAGCTTTATACACCCCCCCCCCCACCCCCACCCCCACCCCCACCGCTCCCCCCCCAAAAAAACTAATGAAAGCACGAAGCAATTAACAGAGGTCTCTACCTTAATTAGCTCACCTATAGATGCTCTGCTGTTTCATTAAGAATTTACACTGACTCTACCACCGCTCTGCCATCCATTGAGTCTCGCACCTTTTCAGAAATACACAAAGTGGGGGGGGTGGGAGGGGGGGGGGGGGGGGGGGGGGGGGGGGGGGGGGGGGGGGGGGGGGGGTCTTCTCCGAGTCTTTGACCCCCCCCCCCCACCGACCCCCGCTCGTCCTTTTTCACAAGTAATTTCATCTCACCATTTATAACCCCGCATCAACTGAAAGCCCCCGCTCCTATGGGGCCTCGCACCGCTGTGCCGCTCTACACTTCACTCCTGTCAGCCAGTGGAGAGAAAGGGTCGCAGAGGGGCTACGAGAGAGAGATGGAGGGTGGGGGAGAAAGAGAGAGGGAGCGAGTGAGCGAGGAGAGAGAGAGAGAGAGAGAGAGGAGAGAGAGAGAGAGAGAGAGAGAGGGAGGGAGAAAGGGATGGAAAGAGAGAGCGAGAGAGAGAGAGAGAGAGAGAGAGAGAGAGAGAGAGAGAGAGAGAGAGAGGAGAGAGAGAGAGCGAGAGAGAGAGAGAGAGAGAGGGGGAGAGAGAGAGCGAGAGAGAGAGAGAGAGAGAGGGAGAGAGAGAGAGAGAGAGAGAGGGGCAGAGAGAGTGAGCAAGGGAGAAAACCATGTAGAAAGAGTCAGAGAGTGAGATGGGAAGGGGGCGGCGGGGGGGGTAGGGGTGGGGGGGGGCCTTCAGAATTAAGTGAGTGTAAGTCTCAGCCTCCGGTTGAGTCCCAGTGTTACACAGAGGCCTGCATGTTCCCAGGCAGGCAGACGGGCAGGCCTGTGCTCCTGTGGGATCACTGTGGTGATTAGCTGTTTGAATGAGACTAGTAGGGGGTTTGCAGGTTCCAATCCCCCTCTCTCGCAGCTCGCCGGGAATCCCAGAGCCCGGTGATTGATCACCTACAACGTGGCCCTCCATTCAGCTCTGGGAAGCACCAGCTCGTAATTACGACACAGCGCAATGAAATCACAACAAGGCACATTCACACGCACTTAGAGATCCAAACGGAAAGTAATCGGCCAGCGCTCACTGGAGGTTTTCATACTAAACAGAGGGCTAAGAAATGCTGTAGGTGGCAGATTTTAATGCATGAACTTGGAAAAATTAAGTTATTCCATTGTAAGGGGGGGGCCCCTAATTTGCAATAGTTTGTTTTTCAGTATTATGTTATGTTTTGCTATAACTTTCCACCAACATAAGTCATGTTTGTGTTCTCCCACGACTGCACTCAGAGAAAGTTAATGCTGGATTGTCTAGTCTTTCTGTTGTATGTGGTCTGGTGAAACACTAATTACTTTCTCATTAGGAGATCATTAAGAATACACAAGGTGTTTGACAAGGATAGATTTGGTGCATCGAACAGTGAATGTAATTACCCGTGACCCCGGTGTGCCACAGTGCATCTTTATTTTAAAATGAATTCATGAATTCTAATATTTGGATCAGAGCGATTATCTGCAATTATCAAGCATTGCGGTAAGGCCTGTTTTGTCGGATGGGTTCAATATGTTGCATGTAATTTATGTGCGCACATGATTTCAAACCTCTGTCAGGTCCTCCCGGCTTCCGCAATTTACCAGCCATAAGATCTTAAAAAAAAAAAAGGAAAAAGTGGTGGCACGCGTCAATAATTAATGATTTATGATGAACCGGGGCCAGCGACACTGCAGTGCACCACCCCGCGCTGTCAGAACGCTAATTCCACATTCATAACCCAGAAGTAAAGCAACACAAAATAAATTGCTGGTATTTCATAATAAAACACTTGCAAATTAGCAAATCATGTTCAGAAAATTCTAATTAGTTTTTTCTGGGGGGGTTTTGTTTTTTTTCTCCCGATATGAATCACGTTAATTCCAAGTAATAAATTGTAGTTGGAGGGCGTTGAGATGGGTATTAGGTGTCTCTAGCTGCACCGGTTAATATGTGAATATGCATATTCAGGATTAACTAAAAAAAGAAATACCCTGACTCCAACTCAGTTACATTTCAATTAGAGTGGGGTTTTAATCAGGGTGGTATGCCCCGAACGCCGGGCGGCTCTCCAGACACATGTCCCTGTGTGAGCACCAGCCGGCAGAGATGGAGGTCAACCGTGTTCACCTACATCCTGATGGAGAACAAAACAAATCCATATCCATCCGGGGAGCCGGGGAAAACCGTCGACTGTGATGAGGAGAAACGGGCACCGCTAAGGCACAGACGGATTAAGACTATATACAGTGGGGGGGGGGGGGGGGGCAAAAAAACAGGCCACTGACGAGATACATGTGTTTGGTTCGGTTCACCAAAAAAAGTCCATTGATCTCTAAACGCAGCGCAGCGCATGAAACGCATGCGGTAAACTCGAAGTAGCCGCACGGTAAAAAGTGACAGAACTACGTCAAAGAATGTGTAACGTCAACTTTTTCTTACACATCCAGTCGGTGCGAGCTATCTAGAGACGGGGGGTTGTTCGAGGTTTCAAGTTTAATGAAGCTCGCAGATGGTTGTGAAAATCACCCGCGAGCGAACGACACCGACGGTCAGAACAAAATAGACGCGGTTGAGAAAAAAAACACACAACAACCGGAAACCGAGAAGCAGACGGTAAAAGCCAACACGGGGTAGCATAGAAGAAACAAATAGATTTGTACAACCGCCTTTTTTTTGTTTTAATACAGTAAAGAACAGAAAGGTCACAATCACTAACACTTCCTCGATTAATACATGCAATGCGTGCCCTCTAGTAGTGAATACATTAACATTTCCTGCACACTGGGAGACACCGATGTGTCCGTCTGGGCGTGAAGTGCACATATGTAGACTCAGGGTTAGGAGGAGGAGGAGGAGGAGGAGGAGGAGGAGGAGGAGGAGGAGGAGGATGGAGAGAGTGGAGGAGGAGGAGGAGGAGGAGGAGGAGGAGGAGGAGGAGGAGGAGGAGGAGGAGGAGGAGGAGAGAGTGGAGGAGGAGGAGGAGGAGGAGGAGGAGGAGGAGGAGGAGGAGGAGGAGGAGGAGGAGGAGGAGGAGGAATAGTTGTAGCAGTAGTAGTAGTAGTAGTAGTAGTGGTGGTCAGGCCTCTGGAGGGACTAAAAAAAACATGGATGCCTGTGGCTCAGCCAAGGAGTCTCCGATTGGGGACAGTGGAGAAGGAGTAAGGGAGGGAATGGAGAGAGAGAGACAGCGAGAGAGAGAGAGAGAGAGAGAGAGAGAGAGAGAGAGAGCGAGACCGAGACCGAGAGAGAGAGAGAGAGAGGAGGTCAGAAGGGGCCGATATGAGGGGCCTCGGCGAAGCAGGGAAGCAGGCTGAGTGAGGGGGGGGTGGAGGTGAGGGACCACCCTGGGTCTCAGTACCACATGCACAGAAGCCCCAAGCAAATCAGCACCAAATGACAGAGTTAATAGAATAGGAGGGAGGAGGAGGGGGGAGGAGGAGGAGGAGGGGGGGGGGGGGGGGAGGGGGGGGGGGGGGGGGGGGGGGGGGCAAGAGGGGTTCTGCAAGTCCCAGAGTCCACTCGACCGAGTTAGCTCCCGCTCACCTGGGGCAGCGGCGGTGGGGACGATGACTCATGACATATGTTCTCTAATGGAAAATAAATAAAAAAGACGGAAAAGACAATTCCTCCCGCCTCCTGCAAAGTGGAGACGAGTGGGATCCTGGCTATCGTTGGCTCCCAGCAAGATCACCTTGCATCACCCCAGAAGGTGAAGGAAGGTGATGGGCGATGGGGGGAGGATGAAGGTGGCGATGACGCCAACGGAGGAGAAGAGGAGAGAGGAGAGACGGCGCGATTCCCAGCGTGTGAAAGTGAGCCGGTAGATGGAAATCTGCCCGTTAAAGTCAACGGAAGCAATTACGAATCTTTTGGGTTCCAAGTGTGATATTGGATTCCCACACTGTGAGGAGAAAAAAATAAAAAAACGCGATGTGGGGTTTCTTTAATTAACTTGAACGATGTATACAGATCTCTTTATCTGCCAGCTTTAATAGCTCAGGAAATTTTCCCTAGTTAGAAACACTAAGAGACACATTAGGCTACATTAGACACATTAATAATAATTAGATGTTATTGTACATACATATATACTATATACTATATATATATATATATATATATATATATATATATATATATATATATATACTGTATATATATATATATATTAAAACAAATGTATGCTGGATATGTATGTACAAAGTCTGAAGGTACATTTCATATATATATATATATATATATATTAGGGGATGAAATGCTGCGTGTATTGGTGACTATATTATTGTTGCCTATTGTTGTATAGGCGACAATATTCGGCTGATATCGGTGATGCCGGTTCGCAGAGATCACCGCGGCGGCGACGGATACGAGACCCTTTCTCTGTGCTAGAGATTACAGCGGTTCAAGAACATGCTTAAAGTGCTTGACCCCGCGGCACGCCATTACTTTCCTCGCCACGGATAAACAGTGCTTGAATTGGGCCGATACTCACCGGCACTTCTGTCCTCCTGCGTACCATCACTTATTACTGCTCACAGCCACTCGTAGTTATTTTGTTAACTAGCGCTACACCCAAAGATGTAGATATAAATCGGAAAAGATGACCATGCTTGTTTCCGTCTGGGATTTATACATACATTTTTGGGTGTGGCGCGATGAAAGTCTCCACGGTAAGGAAACACGGGAGCATATGCCGGCCGATCACATGGAGGTGTGTGTACAAGACGAGTAGCCGAAAACCACCGATTTTTGTGTATCTTTGCAACTCATTGCGGTTTCTCGCCATAACGGCTGTAAGTTACCGGTTAGAAACCATATCCTGTGGAGTTAGGTGGGACTCCATCCTGAGATAAGCATCTCAATGGCTAGAGTGGCAGATGGGGCTAAGTGCAACCGTAATCCCGTCTCAAACACTCGAGCTATAGTTCATAAAAAAAGAGAAAAAAAAGTGACTTTCCAGCTTATTATATCATATCATATAAAAACCTCTTTACCCAGACTGCAAGATATTACTCGCGTCGTCCTCTCTGTCCCCCACTCTGACTCTCACCAGTGTTTTTCACTAACTGTCTTTGGAAAATGTCTTTGGAAGCATGGCTTACAGTAAGATAGCGGATGAAACCGATTCTGATAACGTTCCTACTAAACACAAAACCTGTCACCCTGTCAGGATGGAGAGCACAGGACAGTGTACCAGAATACCAGAGTGAATATCCCAAGTTTGATTATTTATCTTTATTCCAAGACAGTTTTATAACTAAGTGGTCCTTCCTGTGTGTGTGTGTGTGTGTGTGTGTGTGTGTGTGTGTGTGTGTGCGTGTGCGTGTGCGTGTGCGTGTGTGTGTGTGTGTGTGTGCGCGTGTGTGCGCGTGCAGGTCTGTTATTTGCAGACATGCCATACTGATCAGGGATGGCTGTCCGGGAGCAAGGAGCAAGCTCTGAGAAAGCATAATTAACAATTAAAAGAATACATTTCAATATTTTAGTTAGACATGTCTGGAAATAATCAACTAGTAGTATAACCGCATGCTGGTTGGCCATTTATCTAGCAAACCAGCCAAAAACATCCATTGATGCTGTTGCTGTTGAGAGTACTGGCAGCTTTTTGATTCAAATTCAAGAACTGCATATATATATATATATATATATATATATATATATATATATATATATATATATATATTACGCATACGTTTAACATGGTTTATGGCTTAATCCCCACATGGCACGGTTACGGAGGTGAAACATATGATAGCCGGGCTCATGGTGTGTAGCGTGTATTAGCATGTGTGGCTTAAGCTCTGAGCAGCGAAGAGGGAGAAGATTCTGCCATTTTTTTTCCTTCAAAGAGTTTTCTCTTTTTTTCCCGCTTCTTCTTCTTCTCCTCTCCTCCGGTGTCGTGCTGGTGGGTGCGTGTATTTTGGGGATTAGTGGCTTAATCGACCTTGTAATGGGGAGATCAGGATAGCATGCCGGCGTGGAAACAAGTGCACCCAGTCACACATTACACACACACACATGTACTAACACACACACACGCACACACACATGTACACACACACACACACACACACACACACATGTACACACACATGTACACACACACACACACACACTGGTACTAGCAAACACTATTAGGAAACACACTTGAGCACACACATTTTCACTTACTTGACTCAATACATACACGAGCACCTACACACACACACACACACACACACACACATACACACACACACACACACCAACTAGCAAACACTATTAGCAAACACACTTAAGCACACACATTTGCACTTACTTGACTCAACACACACACACATACGCACACTTATATCTACTAGCAAACAAACATAAGCACACATTTGCACATACTTCAGATTCAACACACACACACACACACACACACATCTACAGTACACACATACACACACACACACACACACAGACACGCTGTCAGACACACTTCTCATAAGCCGGTGGTGGTAAATAAAACCAATTACAGACATTCCTGCGGAGAGGGACTCCAACGTGCAGAAACAATGCAAATGCTGACGTGCATAAACACGGCGTATAGATGCAGGGTAATAACTGTGATGAATGTATGCTTTCACTTAATGGCCGCTGCACATTGGACACGTAATCATCTACTTCCTGTTCCAGATGCAGTGGCTTGTGTTTGTGCCGGTCCGTCAACCTCAGACTCAGTGTTCTGGTAAGTAATCACTATCTCTGTTTGTGCACTCAATACATGTTGGACAGTCCACTGTACTCATACCCTCTCTCTCTGTTTCTCTCTCTCTCTCTCTGTTTCTCTCTCTGTTTCTCTCTCTCTCTCTCTCTCTCTGTTCCTCTGTTTCTCTCTCTCTCTCTCTCTCTCTGTTTCTCTCTCTCTGCATCTCTCTGTCTCTGTTTCTCTCTCTCTCTATCTGCATCTCTCTCTCTGTTTCTCTCTCTCTGTGTATCTCTCTCTCTCTATCTGTATCTCTCTCTCTCTCTCTCTCTCTCTGTATCTCTCTCTCTATCTCTGTTTCTCTCTCTCTCTCTGTATCTCTCTCTCTCTGTTTCTCTCTCTCTGTGTATCTCTCTCTGTGTATCTCTCTCTCTCCCCCTCTCTCTCTCTCTCTCTCTCCTCTCTCTCTCTCTCTCTCTCTCTCTCTCTCTCGCTCTCTCTCGCTCTTTCTCCCAGATTATCTTGTTGTTATTTGTGGTCCATGTTGAATAAACAATTTCATTTACAATACATGCACATTGTATCCTCCTTTATTTAACAATAAGATATGTGTTTTATCGTATGGTCTACGCCTATTGTATTCGTTATGTATGTTCACATGCAAACTCCTTTTCATTTTGCTGTTGTAATATTTTAGCTGGTCTGTGTTTTCTGTTTTAATAACATTTTGCCCAAATAAAGACAGCCTGTTATGCTATGAAGTCAAACATTGACGATGCATTTATGTTGTGTAGTTCAGTAATCCAAAGGCATTACCAATAATAGGCTGCACTCACGTGCTGAACAGGTTGTTCAGGTTGTACAAGCTCTTCTTCAATTAAATAACATCTTGACATTATGGTTGTTCGCAAATCTCCTTCATATGAAACAGAATTATTAATATCAAAGCATTTGTAGTTTTTACCAGCACACACTATGGAGCAACGTGCAAAGCGACGGCCTCAACTTACTCTGCTATCTGTGTGTGTGTGTGTGTGTGTGTCTGTGCGCGTGCATACTTGCGTATGTGTGTGCATGCATGCATGTGCGTGTGTATGTCTGTGTGTGCATGTGTGTGTGTGCATGTGTGTGTGCGTCTATGCGTGCTTGTGTCTATGTGTGCATGTGTATGTCTGTGTGCATGCAGGTGTATGTCTGTGTGTGCATGTATGTGTACAGTGTATGTGTGTGTATGTGTGTGTGTGTGTGTGTGTGTGTGTGTGTGTGTGTGTGTGTGTGTGTGTGTGTGTGTGTGTCTGCATGTGTGTGCGTGTGTGTGTGTGTGTGTGTGTGTGTGGAGGTGGTTGGATCGGGAGTAACCCCTGTGTTATCTCACATCAGTGCAGTGGTGGTGGAGTCCGGTGCGGTGGGGCTGATAAGATGAACAAACAATTGGGATCATTAGAGCGAAGACATTGTGTAATCAGCTCCCTAATCTCCAGCTTAATCCCCCCCCCACCATCTCCAACCAGCCAGGGGGCCTCCAACCAACCCACAGCCTGAGTAACCAGTCCACTCGCCACACAAGCCTCTGTACACACACACACACACACACACACACACACACAGATATATTTACACATTTGCGCCACACAACCCACATATGTACACACAAGGACAACACACATACTCACAAACACACACCTAACACATACACACACACACGTTTAGACATTTGCAGCACACATACACACATACCGCACACACACACACACACACACACATATGTTATTGATACATAAACGCTCCTCATTCACACTCACACACAAAACGCACACACAAATGCATAACAATCCACATCCACACTTCCTCCTACGTACTTGACTTATAAAAGACAAAAGCTGAAGTGAACAGTGTTCTCATGCTCACATGCAAATAGCGGTGGGTGAACACAAACACGCACACAACACACAAAGAACAATACCCTCAGAAAACACATTCCCACCTTATTTTTAGTTTGTTTCAGAACTAATAGCAGACAGTACGTGGTCAACCCAGAGGGAGAAAATCGATACTCTCTTAGACAAAATCAAGATTTCCTTTATCCTTGCCGCTCTCTCTTTTTTCCTGGTTTGTTTTTTCCTCCCTCGATCCTCCTCGTTGTTTTCTCTCTCACTTCACCTCTCTCACACACGCTATCTCTTCTTCTCTCTCTTTATTCTCCCGGACACTCTTGCCTTCTCGCTCTCTCTTGTTCTCTCTCTCTCTCTCTCTCTCTCTCTCTCTCTCTCTCTCTCTCTCTCTCGATGCAGGCTCTCTAGGTACTCCAGTCAAGGCTTTTCCTTGCCCCCCCCCCCCCCCCCCCCCCCTCTTAACGGTGATCGATTAAAATAATACAGTATTTTCCCAAGACGCCCGCGTTTTTCTCGCTGAAGCCTTGACCTTTGACCTGACCCCATCCATTCCCGCTTAGCCCCTGTGTAAACGAAGCCAGCGTTGGTGGAGCAAGGTCATGCGGCTCCATCGAAAGGCGACGTCCATCTTGTTTTAAAACAATGCTTTGGATCAGGAAAAAAACAAAAAATACAGACACAAGACGAAAAGAGAGCGAAGAACAGAGGGAAGGAAGACAGCTGGGGGCTGGCAGCCAAAGCCTTCAGATGTGGAGACCGCAGCCCCGGGTAGCGAGAAAACAGAGAAGATATGGAGAGGCGAAAACAACTGACTACTGTAAATGCACTACGGACAAACAAGGGAACAGAGAGAGAGAGAGAGAAAGAGAGAGAGAGAGAGAGAGAGAGAGAGAGAGAGAGAGAGAGAGAGAAAGAGAGAGAGAGAGAGAGAGAGACAGAGAGAGAGAGAGAAAGAGAGCGGCCCTGTGTATGGTACAGAGTATCACACCAACAGAGATGTACACACACACACATACACACACACACACACACACACACACACACTGCTTCAGGGATCCCTGACAGATTGAAAATGTTGATAATGAAAAAACAACACACACAAAACACGGAGAGGATGCAGAGGAAGATGAGAGTAGGAAGATGGCGATGATGCTTCGGAGTGTGTGTGTGTGTGTGCGCGTGTGTGTGTGCGTGCGCGTGCGCGTGTGAAGCCATTGGCTTCAATGATTGCAAGCTGTCACAGAGAGCGGCGTGTAGACATCAAGCCTGAACGGAAGACACTGTGTAGAATGTGACGGTTTTATATTTTTATTTCTTTAAGCATTTGGCATACGCCTCGTGTTTGAGTCAAGCCAATAAAGCACGGCTGAAATTAATTGAATTGACAGAAGCAGCCAGTGAGACACAGACGGAAAGCGAGAGACGGAGAGAGAGAGGGAGAGAGCGAGGGGGAGAGAGAGAGCGAGAGAGAGGGAGATAGAGGTGGTGGAACAGACAAATGGAAAGCATCAGGGATGGGCGTGTGGGGCTGGCGGCGGGGGGGGGGGGGGGGGGGGGTTTGTGCTATTCACATAGATCTCTCATTTTGTCTCCACGGTTTGTTTTATTTATTTGAAGTTAGGAGCCTAATGAGATCCCAGAGGTACTGTGATCGCTGAGAACGAAGCACAGAGAGAGAAACAGGAGGCAGTCAAGGGGGGGGGGGGGGGGGGGTGTGGGGGGGGGGGGGGGGGAGCTAGGATGCAAATAAGCAAGGAGGAGGAAGAGAAGGGGATCTGGAGAGAGAAGGTGGTAGAGGGGAGAGAGAGAGACAGAGAGACAGAGAGACAGACAGACAGACAGACAGACAGACAGACAGACAGACAGAGAGAGAGAGGTAATGCATAAAGCTTTCGGCGTGACAGAGCAGGACAAATGACACCTCGATGTACCTGCTTTCCACTTTAAGTGCAGCACAGTCTATCCCTGACAGACATTCAGTCCAGGCCATAAAGAAGGAGAACGCACACACACACACACACACACACACATAGGGCCTGATGATGTGAGGCAGAGGTGGGAGTGTTCGACAGAGCCCAGTGCAGATTGTATACCTCAACCTTGTGTCTGGCTGTCGGAAGTTGGCCACAGTGCCTGCACAGCGACAGGCCAGCCCTTTGTGGCGAGCGGTGGGAGGAATGGAGAGACAGATGCCACATAAAATGCCCTGGCATGGCAGCTGTGCGTTGATTCATGTGCAGTATTTGCTCTCTCGTGAACCGTGGCACTTAGCTGTTGGGTTGCGTACACTGAGGCGTGCCTGTACATATTTTGGGGGGTGTAGAAGTGTGTGTTTGTGTGTGTGTGTGTGTGTGCTAAATAATTAATTTGGTTGTTGTAGTTCGTATTGCTCACTGTGTTTTAATATGGATGTACATACATACATACATACATACATAATACGGATGTTTTTTTCATGTATGTATTGTATGTATGCATGAATGTATGTATGTATGTATGTATGTATGTATGTATGTATGTATGCATACAGTATATGTTCATACATACATATATACATGCACGTGTATCAATGAAACATCTATGAAGCAGGGTGTCTACCTAATGATCCCGATGAAGTGATTACCCCTCCACCCCCCCCCCCCCCCCACACACACACACACACACACACACACACACACGCGCGCACACACAAATACACACTCGAGACCCCATGGCTCAATAAAGTGCCGCTAATAATATTTTCAGTGGACCAAGGCAACTAGTAACTGCTGTGTATGCGTGTGCTTCTGGACCACAGCGTCAGTAAGAGCGTTAAGCATCCATTGGCCATTCGCTAGACAGGGACAGTGGTCGTTAGCAGTAGCAGAGCACAGTCACATGTGGTAGTTTTCACTGGGGATGTTAAACAGTACAGTGCACTGTTTAAATGTTTTAGTCAGCATATAATGGTTACCCACCACTCGTGTCACTACATTTAACTAACACGTTTTTCTATTACTTCCACACCTCAATTGCTAACCTCAAGGATTACATTTTTTCACATTTAAAAGTTGTACCACTGCAACAGATAAAGTTTGCAACTTCAAGCTGTAACTTGGAGTTTGGCTTGCGCTGGACCTGTTTCAAACGGACCCAGCCTCAGTCTGAAGGTTTTGTGAAGTCTTGTGAAGTTAGAAATACGATCATATCTTTCTCACCTTCACCAACTCGAATGTGCATGTATTATGCTCCTAGCCATGACCAGCACACTGGTTCTGCTTCTCAAGGTGTGGCTCTAAGAGAGTGTTTCTCAAATGTTGGTATGCATAGGGGTACCTTGAAGGGGGTTCTCAGATATTTTCTGAAAAATAAAAGAAGAATCTTCTATCCAATATAGGTAATTTAATATCTCGATTACTATATATAATCACGATATAGCATGTTTTCTGGTAATTCAATAAATAACTAGTCTATATAAAATAACTACATGGAATTAAATAGACAAATATTTAATTATTTAATGTAATGCAGCGTATAAAACCAGGAACAGACAACACCTATGTCATATCATGATTTTACGATAGCCAAAATCTTAGACGATATCTAGTCTTGTACGATGGCCCCGGGTGAATTCTCAATTCTGATTGGCCGGAGGGGTGTTGATTAACTCTGATAACTGCAAGGCTATGACGTGATCGTAACATAAGCAGTCTTATCACCGGTCTAAACGAAACATTAATAACTGTCAACTTGCACTTCACGGAGGCAAACCATTATTTTTCCATACATGCACACCTTGTCGTGGATTATCCTGCTCATACAACAGTTAGTACCGACCGAGTCATTTGATTGGACAAGAGGCACCCCATGAGCGCTGATATTCAGTATAACAGCACTGGGACTTTTAACTATACATATCCACTTTACAGGTGATGTAATAACCGTTAATTAGTGTGAATGCTGGAGCATTCACACTCTAGATATCTGAATCTTTATTATTTTTATTTTTATTTTTATTCTTCTTCCGACCGTTTTTTGGCACTCTTCTCCTTCTTCATATTTTCAGCTACAGAAACCATTCAAATATCAAAATGTTCATATTTATTACGACATGATGGCTCTCTATTCACATTTTTCATATTAATTCAACTTTTCAAATTATTCTACTTTTTCCACCTTTATTTTTCCAATACAAATCAATGGGCGGACGGCAAAGCCGTCCGCCCAGCCTCTTATTCTTCACATTCTTTACGTCGTAACTAATTCAAATGTCAACCTTTTCCCATCGTTCAAACAATTAAACAAATCTAGAGATTTGTATCTATCTAGCCGTGTTCACGAAATTTCGATAGCTGTTATACTTTTTTCTGTATCGCAGTTTTA
>JAOPHQ010003487.1:55000-71931 GCA_030340625.1 Merluccius polli | reverse complement strand
CGCTGACAGCTTGTTGCTGAGGTAGAGGAAAAAGATCAGCATCAGCACCACGAAGGCGACGAGGGAGGACAGCGCACCAAGCACCTCGGGAGAGACTGAGGAGGAGCAGAGAGAGAGAGAGAGAGAGTAGAAAAGGTGGACAGACACAGAGTAAAAATAGAAGAGAAGACTAATTGAATAGAATATTATACAATTAATAGACCTACAGATTTCTTTGTCAAACCAAAGCAATTTCCCAAAGAAAGGTAATCTGTTATTACATTAAACAAAACAAACTTGATTCAGTGTTGAAACATTAGGCCCACTACACTATGAGGGCACTATATTAACTGTATTCAAGCCATATTCAGCTATATTAAGACCACTATCAAGGGGTCCAAATGTAGTGCTCAAGTTAGCTGTTCTCTACACTTTGACCCACTTGCATACCATTCATAATTTTGTATAATGCACGCACAGGGCACGTTATTTGAATAGCGGTAATCCCATTTGTATAACGCACGTCTCACAAATTAGACATGCGGGAGGAAAGTTGGCTCCTTATGCAATCATGAAACAATCCAGTGGGTTTTTCCACTTCAAAGGGGGAAATGGGAACAATCTCCAGGAGTCTATGTAGGCCAAACTTCATGCGACTATGTGGCCCCAGAGTAGCTCATGTGCTATTTTTACTGGAGCTCCACCGAGCCTGTTATCAATGCTGAAATGTGAGACACAATAAAGAAAGAACACACACACACACACACAGGTAATACATTTTATGCATCACAGATCAGATCAGAGTGCAAACCTACATCAAATATTTTCCAACATCAAACTCGCCTCTAGTCTATACAGCAATACGGGTATAAACGGTAAACTAAACATATTTTGGCTGGACAGTCTGTTCTCGGCACGACGACCAACAGAGACCATCCAGGCTTGGCAGCAGACACCGTCTGGTGCAAAGCTGAAGCTCCCAGGGTGCCGGCAGCGCAGAAGCAAAGGGGAACAACGGGGTGGGAGGCAGGAGTACATTTGTATGCCCATTTAAAAAACCTACCTCTCTCCCAGAACACTCAAGTCCCCCTGTGAGGTTATTGGTCGGCGAATCAGGAAGTGGACAAAAGCCTATGTAGTCAATCCATATGGAATGAAGCCATCACATATTGACAAAGTACTATCTGTGGTAGAAAGAATACACTACTGATCCAAATCAATCCCCCCCACACTGATCCATGTACAAGTACAACAGACTTCTGTCTACACTGATAACGGATGGCTTTGTCCCTCCCCCCTCCCCTCCCCCCCCCCCCCCCCCCCCCCCCCCCCACCCCCCGACAACTACACACACCAACACCGCCCGTATCCACCCACCTCCCATCCCGTCATTGTGAATGACGGTTCATACGAGGCCCTGCTTTCGGCAGGTCAACAACACGGCTGAATAATTCAGGCGTGAGAGGTAAGGTGATCCCTCTCCCGTGCCGGTCAACCGGCAGCAGGTAGGGCCAGGCACAGACAGCTCCCAGAGCTACTGACGCAGCTAGCACCACGCGACGTAGGAGAGAGGGGGAGGGCGGTGGTCCGTCAACATCGTCACAATCATCATTATCATTACCACTATTATCACACACTTTAATTGTGATAAAGGAACACGTCAATACACTATTCATCCTAAAGGACATATAAGCCTTGTATTAACTCTTGTCATATAACAAAGCATGTCATTGTTATTTCGGCACTCCTGTTTCACTCTCTCCTTTTTCTCTTTGCCTGCTGTTCTCTACTCCTTTCTCTCACTCTTCTGTCCTTTTGTATACATGGTCAGGGGAAAGGAAGCGCCCACTTGAATTAAAGTGTGTGTGTGTGTGTGTGTGCGTGTGCGTGTGCGTGTGTGTGTGTGTGTGTAGGAGGTACCCATGGAAACAGCGTTTCGTGTTTATCCATAATTTCATGCATCATAACAAGAACAAGCAGATGTGTTTTTTTTCCTTTCTTTACTGCTGCGTGTGAACCAACGCTCAACTTGTGATTCAGCATTGGGCCTGGAGACTCAACCTGGCTCTGTCTACAACCAGATGACTAATAAACACAAACACCTAGCAGCTTCAGTGTTCATCCTGAATGCGGGACTAAACACTGCCTCCAGAGATATGTCAGCTATTTCGGTCTTGTTGTATTCTGTTAAACCAGCGCTAATGAAATACCGGTACATACGTTTCCACTCTTCCTCCAGTTCTTTTAATGCACTTATTTCCGGAAAAAAAACCAAAAAAACCTGCATGCCTTCTCAATTCAGCCAAAGAGTATGATTCCTGTTCATGTATGGTCATGGTAGTACCACATCATGTGATATAATGTGCATACATCTTTAAAAAAAATTTGTTGGTATATGTCAGTGTTGAAGCTTAGCATGGGTTGGTCTCACGGCTTCTTGGCTTTGGGGGTATAGTGCTTGTACACCGATTGTCACATCGCAATGACCGCCTCCATTTTGGAAGCGTAGGAGCTTTGGAATGTTAGTTATGTTGGTGGTCATGTTTTTTTTGGCATTGTTTAGTAATTTGTCATTATGGGGAGACATTGTTGTGTTTGAAACTGTCACAGCGTTTCTTATACGAGACGTGACAAAACAATGTTTTCATTAGCCTCGGTTACGGTATATTTACGTTGATTTAGGATTTTACAGAACTACAACTCTCTTGAGTCCTCTCGATATGGCCAACAAAAAGTCCCATGATGCATTCTGATGTACAAGCCCTAGTTAAGACAAATGCAATCTAGGAATGTTGCTTACCGGTGGACCTCTGGCCTGCAGTAAGCCTAACCTAACCTCCATTGAATAAATCATGACCACACAGCAGCCTCCATCCCAGTAAAGTGGACTAAAACTTGATACATCATGTATAATTCACACGTGCTGCCGGCAGACGGCAGAGTCTTTTTCATTGTGGGGTGGCAGGTCCTTTCCACGCGGACAGAGTTCTGGCCCGTTTGCCAATATGGCTTAACAATTAATTGTATATTTTCAATTCAACACCACAATTAGGGTTCTCGCGAAAAGTGACTATTAATTGATGGATTGATTTTTTTTTCACCCAGCATGCAAAGACGTATCCCCCAGCATGCAAAACCAAACACGGAACTCACATCCATACACACAAATGAGGAAACACATAATGGACCCTTTTCCCAGCGGTACTAGCGGGCCCTGGTACACAGCAGGAGCAGACCCATAACTAGTGGCATGAGTGACAGCTGTGTCTGTCCAACGACGACACCTCTGTGAGAAGGGACTGACAAACATTACACACAAACACAAACACAATCACGCTACTGCATTTACCTCGTCTAACACAGATGAGCTCATGGACACCACAGTTCCTCCCCCCTCCTAGGAGAATCAAACACACGCACACGCGCATGCACACGCACACACACACACACACACACGCACACACACATAAACACAAACACATTAACAGATAGCAGCGTCAATGTGTCAGAAGTAACAATATTACTCAGAGTAGACCATATGGTTTGCCTGCAGGTTAAGGGGGTAAAACACATGCTCTCCAATTTATGCGAAACTAATTGGCAAGAAGCAAATGAGCAAGCGTGCTAATCGGATATTAATGTTTAACAACCATGTCGAAATAGTGTTATGCACCGAGTGTTTGTAATAAGTATGTACTAATAAGTGTGTGCGTGCATGTGCGTGTGTGCGCGTGCATGTGCGTGTGTGTGTGTGTGTGTGCGTGTGTGTGCAAGCTGCTCACTGACCAAGGAAAGCACTCAATTGCAATTATGAACATTCAAGAAGTACAAGCAGCCGTAACTCTTAGACATGGCGTGGGACCAAAACACAGCCCACGGTAGAGACCATTCATTCAGCCCCCCCCCCACCAGCAGACCCCAGCATGTCACATCTCACGGTGCGGACACACAACATGTGGCTTCCGCCGACGTCCATTTATCTAATTGTTTCCGGTTTATGTCGCCCTCCCCTGACGGCGCAAAACAAACAAAACAGCGTGAAGCCCCACGTGACACACCTACGTCGCCCCACCACTAGTTCGATACCCGCGGTCCCGACACGCCGACGGCACGTACCGGAAATGTCCGTGACAACGGTAAAAAACAAAACATGTAGACACTTTGAGGAGCGACAGTTATTTCCCCCCATCACCTGTGAACGACCAAGATAGCCACCGCCACCACTACCACCACTACCACTACTTCTAGTACGTGGACTAGGAGAATAATAACCACGCGGCGGTACGTCGCTCTGTCCGTCGCCGTCCAGCACCGCTTCCCGCCGCCGGAGATGCGCGCGGGGCTCCGTTAACGGTCCCCCGGTGTTGCCGCGCGCGGCGGCGGCGGCGGCGGCACTTTAGCGTCGCTACCGCGCGCCGCCTTTCCGCCTCGTCCAACAAAACGGACGTGGCGTTAAATACGCTAGGGCGCCGCGGCGAACGCGTTTCACGCAGCGTCCCGCGTGCCGGGTTTTAACACGGGTCGCGCGGAACACACCTGTGACGACGTACTCACCATCAATCGCCATGATGCTCTGTTCCGGACCGTACCAACGCGTGGGGGTGGTGGCGGCGGCGGAGAGAGAGAGGTCATCCGTGTGCCATTAGAAGAGATGGAGATAAAAATAAACGTGTCTCCCGAAATGGGTTGGGAGCGTTAGCCCCACACAACAAGATGATGAGCAGTTTCTTATCTGGGCTTTTACACACAAATATATAAATGTATGCTTTAAATGTATTGAAAATATAGACGTGTATAGAGCATCGGTTGTATAGCCTACGTGTTAAACCTTAAACGGATTTCATTGTGAATATGGAGATATTCTGGTTTGACAAAACACACACACACACACACACACACACACAGCAATAGTATTGATTTATTGATTTATATCATAGATATGGAATAAATAAGACACATATGGTTGTGAACATGCATGATGCATCCTCCACAGCAGATATGGCCACAGATAAATATAGACCTTTCCCTTTTGTCCCGAATTAGTGCTTAAACTGCTCTCTTTAAGTTGACACTATATAGCCTAACTTGTGACTGTCCAACCTCTTGGGATGTCCCATGTAAGGTAGGCTATTGTATGTAACATGTTATGTGTCATTTTTGAAAAATTGTGCAATTATCAGAGAAAAACAATTAGGAATCATCTTTGTTCACAAAGGACTTGTTTTAATGTTTCCTAATGATGATAACGCGAACATTGAATGTCACACTTTTTGTAGTCCATGACTTAAACAAAGAACGCCATCTAGTGGTCAATTATTGGACTGTTTATTTTACATCATACTATCTCCTTGTGTTTTACATGTGTTTCTTTTTTTAATTGTAAAGCACTCTAACTGTGTTTAAAATGTGTTATATAAATAAAATGTAAATAATAATAATATTGGTAGAGAAGTACGACGGAGTATTAGGGCCACATTAAGAAAAAATGTTTTCATTAAATTACGAGAATAAAGTCGTAAATATTTAATTAATTAGGCTACGAGAATAAAGTCGTAAATATTTAACTAATTACGAGAATAAAGTCGTAAATATTGATTAAATTACGAGAATAAAGTCGTAAATATTCAATTAATTACGAGAATAAAGTCGTAAATATTGTAATTACGAGCTTTTAGACTTAAAATGTTAGGAAACTATCCCCAGGTTGAATTTGCCCGGAATTGTCATTGAAGGGCTTCACTGCTTGGCTTCCGGCTGAGCTATAGACATATGTCTGCTTGTAAATGCTGCATCTCTCGGTTTCATTACAAAAAAGCATTACGTCGCTATAATTTTCCGTTCCGGAGATAGACAGAAAAAGTCCAGCAATACCCTACTCCTGAAACAACACACGTTAACCTGTAGGCTGCCTTAAACCTGGGTTTGCTCAGTGAGCACAACCGTATAATAGACGTTTAATGTGTAGCCTATAGTGTAGCCGTAATGAATTCAATATGTACGACTTTATTCTCGTAATTAATTCAATATGTGCGTACTTTATTCTCGTAATTAATTCAATATGTACGACTTTATTCTCGTAATTAATTCAATATGTACGACTTTATTCTCGTAATTAATTCAATATTTACGACTTTATTCTCGTAATTTAATGAAAAAAAAAAGTCTTAATGTGGCCCTAATACTCCGTCGTATTTTATAATAATAATAATAATAATAATAATAATAATAATAATATATCGTTTATAACCATTGTTTCCATGCTTTCAGTCTGCAAAACAAACCTCAAACTAATACAGGTTGCGTCATGGACACGCCCACAACTAACATTTCCGCAAGTGCTGCTCCTCAATCTCTGCATCTGGACAGAGAAGGAAACCGCAACTATGAGCGACATCAAGCCTGTGTCGGTGGAGGAGGATGAGGAGAAAGACTGGCAGGCCGCCAAGGTCTTCTTTGAAAACTTAAAAACAAAGTCACCGAGACCTGTACGTATCTTTTTTTGTGAAAATGCATGGTGACTGTTCTTGTCCCTATGAGCTCACTGAGCGGTCTCTGCTCCTCAGCCCAAACCGAAACACGCCGTCACCATCGCCGTCTCCTCCAGGACCCTCTTCGACATGGCGGAGGAGCGGCGGCTGTACGAGGACCAGGGGCTGGAGGACTACGTGGCCCACCAGATTAAACACGAGGCCGAGGCGCTGAGACCAGGAGCCGCCTTCCCCTTCGTCAAGGTGGGGAAACCTGTTGAAGAAGTGCTCCCCACGGGTGTGGCCATGGCCCCTAGCACAGAGTAGGACCAGACCCTGCTCAATGCTCACCCTGCTGTATCTGGGTGGGACGTGTAGGGAGCAGATTTTAGTTTATAGCAGATTTCCGTGGGAAGGAAAGTCTGCAAACTACATCCCCGTTTGGAGGTTTCCTGGCAGGTTTCCTGTCATCGTGACAAGTAATTACAGGTAACCAGTACAACTGGAATAGTTTATAGCAAGCAAATAGTTGACATCTGAACCGCAGAGCCCCAAAGAATTCAACCTCTACAACCTAGTAACAATGGAATAATTACAAGTAACTATTGGAATAGTTACTAGTAACTAAAGAATAAGTACTAGTATCTAATGAATAGTTGTAGTAAAACTGAAATGGATACTAGTCACGATTGGATTAGTGACTATTTTATTAATGAGTAACTAGTAACTAAAGAATAAGTACTAGTATCTAATGAATAGTTACTAGTAAAACTAAAATAGTTACTAGTCACGATTGGATTAGTGACTAGTAACTAAAGAATAAGTACTAGTGACTTTAGAATAGTTACTAGTAAGTCTTGAGGAATACATGTTAAAACAGCTTGCCATGGGTGTGGTTTGTGCTGCAAACTAATGTTGAAATGGCGAACCACTACCTCTTGCATTTGATTTCCTGAATTCATCTTTATTCTCATCTCAGGCGGTAATGTCTGTCAACGCTCGGTTGAGGGAGCTTTACCCGGACAGCGAAGAGCTCTTTGACGTTGTCCTGATGACCAACAACCACGCTCAAGTTGGAGTCCGCCTCATAAACAGCATCAATCACTACGGTAACGTAGTGGTATTTACCCATCTTACTACTCACAGGTCAAAATGGTCCACAGTAAGACTGAATCATTTCAAAGAATTGAATGCTTTGAATATGTTCTCATTAAAATGTGTGAATCATAATATGAACATAATATATTAATCTTAAAATGCAAACAATAAACTGCTTTGGCTTCGCCCGAGTTCGAAGTGCATTACTCTTCTGACTTCTTCATATTTGTGTCAGGATTGCACATCGAGAGGTTCTGCATGACTGGAGGCCAGAGTCCAATAGGCTACCTGAAGGCCTACATGACCAATATCTACCTCTCCCAGGACTCGGACAAAGTCACAGAAGCCATAGAAGAGGGTAAGTGATGCTTGTGGTGCACATACTTCAAGAACCTTCTGTGCCGTCTGTGCTGCATATATCAGTTAAGTGGATACATTAAATGGGTGAGTGAGCCCTACAGAAGGCTACATAAGGTTGCCAAAGCAGTGATGGGTGTTTCATGTGTCGCTGAGTCTTGGCAATGAAGAGGATAATAATAATGATCATAATTCATTGCATTTATTTAGCGTTTTCAAGACATGCAAAGTGCTTTAGCATAGTGAGTGTGTGTGTGGCACCTACCTGGGTGATGCAGGGCAGCCTGTATGGTCCACAACGCTCGCCACTACACCGGCTGTCGCAGTGAAGTCGGGGTGAGGAACGGTGGACATTAAGAGCTCCTCTCCACGCCCTTCTCCCAGGCATCGCTGCAGCCACCATGTTTAGCCAGACGTTCGAGGACACGCTCAGCGACACGCAGCTGAAGGTGGCCTTCGACGGAGACGCGGTTCTGTTCTCGGACGAGTCCGAGGTCATCGTGAAACAGCAAGGTTTGGACACCTTCTTTGAGCACGAGAAGAAGTTTGAGAATCTGCCGCTTGCACAGGTAATTCAAATGTTTTGGATACAAACTTTTCTTTTTTTTTAAGTATCGTAAAAGGAAATGGGAAACTCTTTCTGGGTATCATGTTTTTTGTTGGGGTTTTTTGTTCCTACAGAGAACAACTATGTAAATCAATTTTTGTTTTGGATCATGGTTTATCTTGAGTCCATGTGTCAGCCGGGTGTTTGCTTGCACGTACGACTCAAAATGCCAGGAAGTACGGGACAAAGCTCTTCCTCTTTCGTGGCAGAATGTTAAAACACATTTGTTCATGTTGCACATGAAACAAACTTTGTAGTGAAAGCTATTCTTCTCAGAAGTGATTTTATTTATTTTCCCTTCACCTATCGGTCTATCTGTCTGTCTATTGGTATATGTTTACAGTGTTGAACTTGTTTGTCCGCCAGGGGCCCCTGAAGTGTTTCCTGGAGGCCCTTGGCAAGCTGCAGAGGAAGTTCTATGCCAAGAACGAGCGTATGAACTGTCCCATCCGCACCTACCTGGTGACGGCCCGCAGCGCCGCCAGCTGCGGGGCCCGCGTGCTCAAGACCCTGAGGACCTGGGGGCTGGAGATTGACGAGGCTCTCTTCCTGGCCGGGGCCCCCAAAGGGCCCCTGCTGCAGAAGATCAAGCCACACATCTACTTCGATGACCAGATGTTCCACATCGAGGGGGCGAAGGAGTTGGGCACCATCTCGGCCCATGTGCCCTACGGGATTGGACAGAAGTACGACAGGGGGAAACTCATCGAGCAGCCGGCTAAAGAGTAGGGATGTGAAGGTAATGTGGCGGTCGTGCAGCACTTTCAAAATAAGACGAGAGGTGTGTTTGACTTTAGTTGGAACAAAAAAAAAAAAAGTACATGCTAATTTGGGTAAAATGTACAGCATTTATTCTTCATAGAACATTCTGGTAGCAGTATACACACACGGCTGAGGGACAACATGAATGTAACACTCGTTCAAACTCTAAATTTACTAACCAACTTTAAAACATGCTTCAAAACACAGAACGAACCAACTGCTTTCAAGTAAACAGTTTTGTTGGCAGTTCTTTTCATATTGCTTATTGTTTACAGCCATTTTTGTTGCCTTACAAATGTTATTTCTTGAAACAGGAATATAGTTGTGTAATCGGACCTCTGTTCACTTTACATCAACGTTTTCAGAACAACTGTCACTCTACAGTGCTGTAGTCACTATTTTGCGTATTAAACATGTCTTTGGGTTTACTGATCGCAAATGTTAGTGTTAGGTTAGTATTGGTATTATGTGTATGTGTCCCAACCCCGAGTGCTTGGGCTCTATTTATCTATCTATAAGGGAATTTTTTATCACGGGTATAACGGTTATGGACGTTTAGGAGTTTTAATGCATACATTTTTTACATCATGTTTTTTACATTTCCATACTCGGATACTGTCGGAGGATAACTAATCAACAGATCCGTATGCAATTATTTGATACATATTCATATTTTATATTTTATGTACTCAATACAAATGTATGTGTATATTAATAGGCAGTGTCATTGAGAATAGGAATATATTGAATATATATTGAAGACATTCCCAGCTATCACTCTGTTTATCTAGTTACACAATGTAAGAATGCAGTAGGAAAGCACTGTCTTGTGTCATTTTGTTGCATTTATTTTTGTTGTAATGAAAGTGTTTTATGTCTTAAGGAGGAGAACATTTGCATGAAACGCTAATACTGGTAATTATATTTTCAGCACAATGTTACCATTTACTATGGTAGAGTGCATGTTTCACCTTTTAAAGGGTTCAAGGTTTTTTACTGTACACAGTGTTTTTGGCCAATAAAGATTTGGAGAACATTTGAGTGACTGCACTTCTTGCCTTCACAACTATTTGTATCCGGTCTAAGGTTCACATACCTTTTCAGGCCAGGAGATGGCGCCAAGAAACAAACTGCTCAAGGGCTGTTTATTATAGAGGCCTACATGTTTTGCCCAAAATAGCCTCTCCTTGTTAAATGTCGACAGAAACATGCATCTTTTTGACCGACCTTGTCGTTTCTCTTAACCTCTCCTGTGATGATTGGTGTTCAGAGCAAGCAGGGCTGATGAATATTGTTGCTGTTTTTGTTTGTCTGCACATGCCAAAACTAGTCGCAGGAGGGCACTTGTGAATTAGGTACGGGGGGGCGAGGAGGCAGCATTTAGTCAGGCAGCCGAGTGTCAGCGTTCGTGTGAGCTCAGGCCAACTGACTGTTGCCATGGCTACTCAGTGCTGCTGACACCTCAAGAAGTGTGTAGGTTTGTTTCTCATATAATTAATAACGGTGGATTAGGTGCACAGGTAGTGGCACTGTGCTCATCACAGAGTTACTATAAATACACATGGGGGTCGGTAACTGTGTTGTCTATAAGACACGGTGCCGGGGGAAAAAGCTATGCTTACCTTTTTGACAATGTGCTCTATATCTGTTGTCCCAGTCAAAAACATGTAGGTGGATGTCATTTATTTGGACTAACCATGTTCCTATTTTTGCACTGACCTACTGAATACGAATGTAGCTGTTATTAAATTAAATATGCATTTTTTATCTTTTAGGGTGTAGAGAAATTGCAATAGACAAATATATAAAATGAAAAACCAACGAATATCACAGATGCGTACACACATCTTTGATGTATATTTCCTCTAATCGACATGAGATAGAGAGGGACATTTTGAGATATTGGTTTGATCATTTACATAGGCTATATCTTAATAGTTGCATAATGTGGCTGGCAATCACATTGGCACGAATTGTGATAGTTATGATGTGTGCATGTCTTGGTAGCTTAAACAAAAGCAAATGACTACTACTATGTAATTTTTGTATGGCATTGTATTGCCAAACATACTTTAGCAATTAGCCTAGAAGAATGATTTTGGGATGCAAGTAATACAAACAAAAAGTTATGTCAAACTAAAATCCTATAGTATTAAATGAGTGTCATGATGATGACTGATTTGTTGTAATATGTCTATCAATTTTGTGTAAATACAATCCCATTTAGAGGTCATACTTAAGTACAGGCCTACTGCTGGATTTGTGTTAGTAGCCTATGTCAGCTGTTTATCTGCGAGTAATTCATGATTTATTGGTCTGAATGTTTTCCTTTTGCAGGGTGCTCAGCGTCACAAAGGATATGTCGTTGACATATAACCTCCGGTATATAGGCTAATCCTTCCTGTGTGTGTGTGTGTTTGTGTGCACAATGGAAATCCCTGGAAACCCGATTCTGCATGTTTGGAATGATAAAGACTTCACTTTAGCCCGTTCTTAATTTGACATCATAGTGATTCTGGGAAAGTGGGCCCTCCAGTCTGAAGCTATTGATTGTGCACGAGATGTATCAAAGGGCGGTGCACACATACACACACACCTGTTCACAGTAATTGATGGGTGCAGTAGAGACGTGAATCACGTGCGGGTAAATGCGCACGTTACTGACACGCGGAAAGAGGCTAAATTATTTTCTTTTTGAAACACGGCAAGACAGCTCTAACAATGTATAAATCGATTGCAATTTGCCGGCATTCTCCAAACAAAACAAAAAAAAACAAGGTATCAAAAGGAGCGAAGGCTTGTGCGTTCTCTGATGGAACAAAGTGCATGTCTTCACTCAGTGATACATCTTGACGGGACATCCTAATGATCCCGAGCCCAGTGAGAAAATTGCTCCTCAAAAAGATTTTGATTGATCTCCCCAATGTGTGTGTGTGTTTGTGTGTGTGTGCGGGGGGGGGCATTCACTGGCACTTAGTCACTGTCACTTGAACTTCATAAGATTATTTTGTGTGGGTGTGTTGAGGCGGGGGAGAGGTATACTGTGTTTGTTCTGGTCAAGTCCAAACACAGTAGCTGTACCCTCCCCTGGCCGGGACACGTGACACTTGTTGGTCCACAGGACTCCTAGGAAGAGAGAGGGGGGGTGAGTTTTGACTTTCTGTCCACCGGGGCCTCAACGCAGTCAGGCACAGACGCCGGCCGGGGGAAGGAAGAAACATAGCACTCAAGCGCTGAACAAACTCAGCCAATTACCCACACCTCTGCACTGGGCTGCAGGAATCCATTTCAGCACCATTACCTCCGGATGGTCACAGCACGGCCATCACTCTCTCCCTCTAGGGCTGTAGTTCTGAATTGGCTTCCACCTATCTCTCCTTCTCCAGAGATGGAAATAGAGATTATTAAAGACATTCATCATTATTGGAGGAGGAGGAGGAGGAGGAGGAGGAGGAGGAGGAGGAGGAGGAGGAGTATCTGAAAATGCCAAAGAAGAATATTGGCACAGTATATGCAGGTGTATGAAGAAATGGGGAGAATGTGGTACCTGAGAGAGATAGATGTATTTCAGCTTTAAGGTTGGCGCCCGCCGTCCACATCCAGTGGCATCCTGGAGGGGTTAAGGGGGGCGCATGCGCACCGGCGACCAGTCACCGTGTCAAGCCCAGCACCCTACATCGTCTAATGACACCCCAGGAGACGAGAGCAGTCTGGCTCGCGCTTGTGACGCTCGGCGCTGCTGGTTCTAGCCTCATCTCACAAGTATTCTCGCGAAAAAGAAATAACGAAGTAAAACAGACAACTGTGAGGATAACAGGAAGTAGGATCTCACTGTATGCATTACATACATTTATTTTCTCTAAAACCCTACATAACTCAGTATTACGGACGGGGCTGTGTGTGTTTGTGGCCCTGTTAAATGTGAATTAAGTCAAACCTACTCTATAACACAAAAGGGCCTACAGTAACAATAGTCATCGCTTCCTGGCTACTGTTTGCCAGCCACTCTAACCAATTGTGAACTCCCCTCCCTCCCTCCCTCCCTCCCTCCCTCCCCCTGCCGTGTGACGAGAGACAGAGGGGCTATCAACAACAGCGTTGCATAACGTTGTTGAATATTGATGGTTATTACAGCGATGCCCTTATAACCGCACTACTCGTGATGTGACAAGGGTGCGCACGGTGATGTAGGGTGCACACGCAAACCTGTGGGACATTTGAATATATCTTGGCATCGTCAAATGTGATGATGGTGGTTTTTCAATTGTGGTCAATTAATAATAAGAATCGTAATAGATCCCACCAAAGGAAAAAAGAACAACCTTTCTGTAGTGTCCTGTTTAAAATAATGGAGCAGCATAATGTAAAGATAATGCTTTCAGATTGTTATAAGAGACATGCTTTAAAATTAGCCTTGCTCTAAGTTTAGACTTCAAACTGTCAGGAACTGGGTCGTTACATCATAGTTTTGCAAACACACTGAGCATCCTTTAATACATTTCTTATGGAGTGCAGTATAGTGTCTGTGTACTTTGCACATATTGCCTAGCAACCATGGCGATGTCACTTCCACAGTGCAATGCGTTCATGGTAACTTGTTTCTAATGGCGAGCATAAATGAAAAACTCTGGCTTTCATTAGACTAGCGTTGTCAGCATTGTAGTAACCTGTGGATTCTATTGGCGCTGTACATAATAATAACCATAATAATGTGTGTTCTGCAGACAGCAATTAAAATGGTGTATCATCCACCTCCCTTCTCTCATTTTCATCATTTTCAGGATGTAATCGTGTCCGTTACTGCAGTAACTGCACCTGCAATTGCAGGCACCAGTGGTTGCGATCATATCCCTGTAATCTCATTACATGTAATCCGTTACTTAGCAACCCTGTCCATTAGTCTGTGTGTGTGTCTCTGTTTTGCACCACATCCCATTATTTCCTCTCCCGTCAGCTGCTATCTAGGATCAATTCTCTGCGAGAGTCAGTGACCTGGAAACAGCTGAAAAAGCTCATTGCTCAACTATCAATAGATTGTCTAATTAAGAACAGCACCCTTGGTGTGAGTCCTAACCCGACTACCCAAGGTACGAGCACTCAGAATATATTAACTTGTTCTCTCTGTCGCTCTCATTAGGCCCCAACTTGAGACTTGTGCAAATTAACAGCGGAGGAAGTTAGGCGTGCCTGGTCTTATTTAGCGCTGGGATACATGCGGTCTTTGCTTCTTCTTTTTTACACCTAGAACACAGAGACGCAGTGTGGCAGGTTGTAGGCGGACATTCAGTCCTCTGTGACAATGTAGTCAGATTCACCAAACCAAAGGACCTCAGCATAGGCAGCCCTTGAATACAATGTGTTATCGTGTTGTGTCTCGAGGCAGCTTGGCATATGAGGAGTGGGTGGGGGTTGTGGGCGAGGGCATCCTGGCAATCGGAGGATGCCTACTGTGTGGCCTAGATTGAAATGACCTGGACACTGTCTCGTCCTCCTGACCTAATGGGATGGGATTGGGGTGGAACCCTGGATAATTGGTGCAATCCACCGGAGCGTGAATCAATTGACGTGTGCGTTGCAATGACAATTAAAGAGAGTGGTGCCAGCGAGAGAGAGAGGCTTCACACACACACACACCAATGGATGGAACCAGCAGCTACACCGCCAGCAGCTTACTCACCCCGGAAGATGAGTCCAGCGAGGACCAGCCACTCCCAGGCTCCTGGGCCTTCCCCTCAGCCCGCTGTCTTCCTGTCTTCAGTAGTGACCAGGTGTGGCTGGAGGAGCTTGTGGGCTCCTTATCTCACAGGCTCCCTTCCAGCCCCAGCCAGAGTGCTTGCAGCAACATCAGCAGCAGCAGCAGTAGCAGCAGTCCAGGGGCGAGCGTGGTGGGCAGCAGCAGTCCAGGGGCGAGCGTGGTGGGCAGCGAGGGCTCAGACAGCGTGGACAGCTGGAGCTCAGGGACCACCGGCCTCCTGCACAGCTCCGTCAAGGAGCAGAGTCGGCAGGCCTTCCAGGCCCGCCTCGACGGTGGAGGTGGAGGGCGGGACGAGCGAGCAGCCCGTGCCCCCGCTGGGTTCCTCAATGGCACCGTCCGGCGGCTGAGGTGGCAGGGAGGGGCAGTCTACGCCAAGGGGACGGACGAGGGTGGCTGGTGCCAGGGGAGGGGCTGCACCGAGGACAACCCCGCAGCCCGTGGCACGAAGCCCCCGCGCTGGATGCAACTGGAGCAGAAAATCGACGCTAAACTGAAGTTCTCACGCTTCCTGGATGAGGTGACATGCAGCGTGCTGGACCCAAACAGCTTGCAGGCATTTGGTCAACCCATCAGCCACTTGTCAAACAGGGAAGGTGGCCTCTACCCTCACGCCACCACCTCGACCGCCACCAGGACCACTGCCACTCAGCCCGAGGACACGGCTGCAGGAGCCCTCTTCCAGTCGAGCCCTGGCCTTTGCCGCCCCATGGCCCAGCAGCAGCAGAGCACTCCACTGCCGGCAGAGAAGATGCAGGCCAAACAGGTTCTCGCTGAGCCCGTCGGGAAGTCCTACCTGGAAAGAGACATGGACAGCATCAGGAGGCAGGATGAGCTAAGCGGCCACCTGGCAAAGACAGAGATGTCGTCCAGATCGGCCGGAATAGCGGAGGAGGACCAGGTCATGCAGCCTCCCTCAGTCTTCGGAGAAGTTGGACGACTCGATGGGAAGATCGCCTTTCCTGAGGTCCCATTGGGGTCTGGTTTGTCGAGGTACCCGTGCAGATCAGTGTCCCTTCCCAGGGGAATCAACATGGTGAGTCATGTTTTCCCTGTCTGGCAACCCAGTGTTCTTTACTCAGGCAGTCATTAAAACGGCAGCACTGGCAGTCACACCACCGCAAATCATGGAAATATTGCATCATTAAGTGATTTATAAATCAGAAAATGATTTATATGATATCTTTATTGAAGCATATGTTGGTATTCCTCCAAATATTGTCAGGGGAAAATTAACACCATTCCAAGGGTGTTTTTGCTTCGTAAAGGTGAAGAAAGTGGGTCATCTTTTTAGAATATATATTTTTTCACTAATGGTTTTGATCATTTCCAAAAGAAAGTTTCATTTGGCGTCGTATTCACCGGGCCCTGACTTCATGATGACCACTTGAACAGCCTTCCTCCTGGTGTTGCTCCTTCATTAGTATGCTATCCGTGGCCAGCTTTACTGCACAAACAATCCAAACGGAACAATGCAGCCCTTAACCGACTCATCCGCTCACTAGCAGATACAGTCAGACATCCATCATTTGCTCTGCGTGAGTTGGGAGTGCTGCCAGAACGGCGGTGGTCGCTGAGAGAAACAGTCGCCTCGTTTTCCCCGTTTGGTAACCCAGTGTTCTTTACTCAGGCAGTCATTAAAACGGCAGCACTGGCTGTCACACCACCGCAAATCATGGAAATATTGCATCATTAAGTGATTTATAAATCAGAAAATGATTTATATGATATCTTTATTGAAGCATATGTTGGTATTCCTCCAAATATTGTCAGGGGAAAATTAACACCATTCCAAGGGTGTTTTTGCTTCGTAAAGGTGAAGAAAGTGGGTCATCTTTTTAGAATATATATTTTTTCACTAATGGTTTTGATCATTTCCAAAAGAAAGTTTCATTTGGCGTCGTATTCA
>JAOPHQ010003487.1:0-50000 GCA_030340625.1 Merluccius polli | reverse complement strand
TGGATGTGTGTGTGTGTGTGGGGGGGGGGGGGGGTCTCGAATATTGGCAGGCCGCTACATCAGTGCAACACTTTCAATGCAACGGGGATACATTTTGTGTGTGCGTGCACATGCGTGTGTGTGTGTGAAGGAGACGGTGAGTGTGTCAGTAAAAAACCTTCATCCTGACACTAGTCCCCACACGACTCCTTGTTCTACTCAACCTACGCTCCTCCACCCCCCCCCCCCACACACACACACACCACCACCCCCTCACCGCCTCCCCATCCCAGAGCCCTCCAGACCCCCGGCAACACAAAGCCCTCCATTTCTGTTTCTTTAATTTGCCAAGAGAGGCCTAGCCCCTCCAACTCAATCCATGTCAATTGAATTACCACGAAGAGGGGAATCGCTCCCCGTAGAAATATCAAAATCATTGTTTTTTCATGGACGTTTGCTGGTGTATTTCTAATGGCTAATCAGTGACCTCCTTAACCAATCACAATCTGGCCATGTTGATCTCTGAAGGAGACTGGCTGGCTGTAAATGTGCTTGGTTCACATCTCCCAATTATATACGACTCTGCGATGGCAGGATATCGTTTACTAGTATACTGGCTCAATATGGGTCTGCCGTAAAGGACAAGCACAGATCTGACCTTTGAACTATGTTTCCTCACACTGAGTCACTGTATTGAGACACTGAGTTACTGCTCAGTGCTGTTAGCCAACTTGTTCGCTAACCAACTACCCAGGTTAGCCCTATGGGTCACACAAAGGAGTAGTTCTCACTGTGTCGGCTTCTGGTACAACCTCCGCCGTAAGCTGCAGCTAGCCCGACCTTTCATAAAAGGTCAACTCTTGATCTTTTATGAAAACGTTCAAAACATTTTAAAGGTTTAGCTACTGCTTGAGCAAAAAATAGGACTGCCATCCCATCCATCCAAGAACAAACCGGCTCCTATCCTGATTCCTGTGCAATATAGCTTTGATTCATAGCATTTTATAGAGTGATTAATTAATATAGAGAGAATGTGCAGGTGATCATGTGATCATGTCACTCATGTGACACTGATCACATGATCACTGGACGGCATCCAAAGTTTCATGAAAGGGCAATATATTGGGATGTGCTTTTATCATTTCCTTAAAGTGATGGACAACAGAATCTAATACGACTGCAACATATCAAAGAATGATGTATCCACTACACATCAGGAAAATGTCAAAAAGTATATTAATGTATTAATTGAGCTCATAAACTCTTGAAAATACTCCCCCCCCCCCTCTCACTGTTTTGTGTAATTTGTACTTCCTCAAAGTCCGAAACGCCATAGTTTCAGCTGCACCGTCGCCATAATTGGTCATCCGCTTGGCTACGTAGCCAGGAGGGTAAACAGACTCCACCCATTAAATCGGCTTGAAGGAATAGACGGAAATCAGACTGAAATTTCGTGAGATTGCAACGGATTAAACAGACCATAATTTTCTGATCTTTAATGCATACCTTGATAAGCCTTCATAGCATAATTAGAAGTCAATTACGGATTTATTTTATTTCTGTTGTCCATCACTTTAAATCCTGGATAAAATGGTGGAATTGGGGGCCGTGATGAGGAGGCATCAAAAGTTAAAGAAGTTATATGGCAGCACCTCACGGCATGTAATGTTTAGAGTGACCCACCTCTAAGACAGATTGCACTCACACACTCAAACACTTGGCATGATTATCATGCACCTTAACATGCATCTTTATTGACCACTTGTTATTGGATTTTGCTTCCCTGCTCAATATGCAATTAACCATGCAAATCCCTTCCACGGTATTCCCGCAATATTCCCGCAGCTCCTACTCAAATAAAAAATGAGAGTTTAGTCACACTGTTACATGAGACTCTTTTCTTTATGGGTATCTGTTATTAAATTAGGTAAATGTTGATGATTTGGTGAGTTTGACATTGTAAGGTCATTGATGCAGGACAGAACATTGCAGGAATGTGATTTGATCCATTGGGATTTGAATTGTGAAATTGAAATGAACATGGCCAGACCAGCCTGCTGTAGGCTTTATATGATGGGGAGGGTAAACGTTAAATATATATATATATGTATATATATATATATATATATATATATATATATATATATATATATATATATATATATATATATATTAGTTAAGTTGCCATCACAACTAAAAATATTCAACTGTATAGAGGAAGTTCCATTTATTTTATTTGGCTGGACTAATAAGTACACTGAAAATATGCAAAAGAAAATGTGAATACATTCTTGAATAGATGAATAACATGACTATAATAAACCTGCACTATGCTATTTACTCCATTAAAAAATATCAGAAATAGAAAGTTTCTCAAGAATAAAACGGCCATCCAAAAGTCAGTCTATCCAGGGAATTTTTCTATATAAATCGTTATTCTGGTCCCCCCCAATTTGTCTGAAAATAATATAACTGTAAATGTAGCTCAACTCAAGCCACTAGAGGTAGCTAATGTTAAAACATACATATTGCAGGTATAATTATTGACAGTGAGCTAAAAAAGTGGAAAAGAAGTGACTTCCAGAAGTAAAGACAATAACCACTGTAAGGATTATTTTAATGCCAAATATATTTCCTGCAATGTTTTCAGGGGTGCATATATGGTCACACTAACATGATCTATGTGTTCACACCTGTTTTTAACTGTTGAAACAGGTGGAACTGGATTACCCGAACAGTATGGTAAAATACAATATGTATAACATATTTACAAATGTACAAATACAAAGTATTGGGTTTCTTGTGGAAAGGGTGCTAGTACATGAATAAGTGTTTTCACTACTTGCTACTATCTGTCACACATTGTGTTTTCCCTCTCTCTCTCTCTCTCTCTCTCTCTCTCTCTCTCTCTCTCTCTCTCTCTCTCTCTCTCCGTCCTCTGGGAGTTATTAAGTGTACTTTCTTATCACTACTCCATTACATCTCCTCCCCCTTTGGCACTACTGCCCCCCCCCCCCCCCCCCCCACACACACACACACACACACCCCTTAGCCTCCAAGACAGAGAAAACAGCACATGTTCAATATCCGACTCAAATTCAGATAAAAAGTCCTTTTGGAGACTCGGCATAACCCTGGAAAGCTGCCATGGCAGTTGCTGCTCTCGGTGCTTCCTTGAAGACAGCATGAAATAGAAATTGCCGTTTTTTTAAATCATATTTGCTCCTTTGCTTTCATGTTGTGCAAACAAAATAAAATTGCTAAATCCTTCTCTTTTTTTAAAAAACAAAGTTAACATCAAAATTATAATTAACTTAACTTCCTTCAAAACAAGAACATGACAGTCTAACCAATAGCAACACCCAATTAGGGTCTGAATTAAATACATATTAATAGGTCTATGATAGAATGAAAAACTGTATTTTTGTATTATTCGCATTACTTTCCATTACCTATTTCTGACGTCAGCAAATCCCTTTTTAATCCCGCCCAAATTTAACCTGGTATCAGAAAGCACACAACCAAAGAACAAGACAACAGACGGTATTTGGAATAAGATGAATTCCTATGACTTTTAATACTTAGTGAATGTATAAACAGCCCTAAATGTTACATTTGACATGACAGATTTGCCTTGTCAGGGGCTTTAAACACGGTAAGTCTCCCAAACCATGTTCATTGTAGTCCAACAGTGTGTAGTCCAACAGTGTGTAGTCCAACAGTGTGTAGTTCAACAGTGTGTAGTTCAACAGTGTGTAGTTCAACAGTGTGTAGTTCAACAGTGTGTACTTCAACAATGTGTAGTTCAACAGTGTGTAGTTCAACAGTGTGTACTTCAACAGTGTGTAGTCCAACAGTGTGTAGTTCAACAGTGTGTAGTTCAACAGTGTGTACTTCAACAGTGTGTAGTCCAACAGTGTGTACTTCAACAATGTGTAGTTCAACAGTGTGTAGTTCAACAGTGTGTACTTAAACAGTGTGTAGTTCAACAGTGTGTAGTCCAACAGTGTGTAGTCCAACAGTGTGTAGTTCAACAGTGTGTACTTAAACAGTGTGTAGTTCAACAGTGTGTAGTCCAACAATGTGTAGTTCAACAGTGTGTAGTCCAACAGTGTGTACTTCAACAGTGTGTACTTCAACAGTGTGTAGTCCAACAGTGTGTACTTCAACAGTGTGTAGTCCAACAGTGTGTAGTCCAACAGTGTGTACTTCAACAATGTGTAGTTCAACAGTGTGTAGTCCAACAGTGTGTACTTCAACAGTGTGTACTTCAACAGTGTGTAGTCCAACAGTGTGTAGTCCAACAGTGTGTACTTCAACAATGTGTAGTTCAACAGTGTGTAGTTCAACAGTGTGTAGTCCAAGAGTGTAGTTCAACAGTGTGTAGTTCAACAGTGTGTAGTCCAACAGTGTGTAGTCCAACAGTGCGTAGTCCAACAGTGTGTAGTTCAACAGTGTGTAGTCCAACAGTGTGTAGTCCAACAGTGGATTTGTGTTCTGATGTACTATTCCTATTCATTGTTCGTCCATGTCCACAGTCCACCCTTTTCAAAACACCCCTTAAGGGAGGCTTAAGGGTGTTGACGACCGCTTTTGAGGCTTTTTATAGGTAATAGGATTGAGGACAGCACACAGACACACAAACACTGTACATCCAGCAGTACAAGTATACCGGCTACACACTCACAGCACAACACACAGGTGCACAGCCTCTCTCTCTCTCTCTCTCTCTTGCCCTCTCTCTCACACAGACATGCACACACACACACACACGCACACACACACACACACACACACATTTGAGTAGATTAGATTCAACTTTATCGCTATTGCACAGAGTACAGAGACAACAAAATGTAGTTTGACATCTAACCAGTGCATCAATTGCAAAAAGCAGTAAGGTGCAGAGTAAGTACATATGTATAGTGGAATATATAATACATAAGATATATGCAGAACAGAGTAAGTACATATGTATAGTGGAATATATAATACATAAGACATTATGCAATATGAACAGAGTAAGTAAATATGTATAGTGGAATATATAATACATAAGACATATGCAGTATGAACAGAGTAAGTACATATGTATAGTGGAATATATAATATATAAGATATATGCAGTATGAACAGAGTAAGTACATATGTATAGTGGAATATATAATACATAAGACATATGCAGTATGAACAGAGTAAGTACATATGTATAGTGGAATATATAATACATAAGACATATGCAGTATGAACAGAGTAAGCCCAGGGAGTATGGGAGTATGACATGAATACGGTTAATACAATATGGACAATATGTACAGTAGAGTCGATGATATCAATATGACTACACCATAGGTGAGATACAGTATGATACACACACACACACAAACACACACAGACTGAACCCAGAGCAAGGCACTATTGGTCAGCCACTCTGCGGAGGCGGGGGCTTTGTTGTGTAAGCGGCTGTAATCACTACCTGTCCATTTGCGCTGCGCTCGTAAACAATGCGCTATGACGGGTGGGCGGCTTCGCCTCGCGGTTTTATGTGCGCTTTTACTGTGCGCAAGCATGTGTGTCGTGGCATGTGATGATGTGACAAGAGCAACTATATTGATCATTTATAATGCAATTTTCCTTTATTGAACAACCGCATTAAAAATAGAATACGATCCGACTAAGAAAATACAATTCAGCAATTAAAGGCAGTTCAATAAAAAAAAATATATTAATATCATTAGTAGTATTTTTAAAAATATTTTAGTTATTTAGATTATTATTATTTAGTTTATAGTTATTTTTCCTTTGTTCCACAGAAAATTCTGTTCTGTCTTTATGGTTTTTTATCGATTTTATGTGTGAGTTACAAAATATAAGGCTCACTCACCCCTTCTGCAATAAAAGACAGCCTTCTAGCCATTTTATTGATACATGTGGTACATTGTGCAGCCCTAGTTCTTTGGATGGCTAATAATACCAGCAAATAGGGATTATGACCCCAACTAAGCATTTATGGTGACAGGAGTGAGCGCAGTGAGAAATAATACAAGGTGCTATATGGTCATCATGTCATCTTGCTATGTCAACCATCAGCGCAGCCAGGGAGCATCCTGCTCTGAATATATGTATGCCTGTATATATGTGTCCCTGTTCTATTTTTAATGAACTGAACCATTTCTGAAAGCTGCCAGTGTTTCTCGCTTCCATCTCCTTGGGCTTGGCAGAAAAACATGGCAAATGTTGACCTGGTTTCGGGGGTAGGAAAGTAAAGCCATCGTAGCGGCACTTAGCTATACATTTCATTAGAGGGAAATACAATGACAGAGGAGTGATGGCTGAGGAGGGGAGCAAGTCGGACAACATATCAGGGAAATAACAGCCGAACAGAAATGCACGCGTGTTATATTGTGGTATATCAACAAACGAGGTCTTCATTTGATAGAAGCTGCTTTCACACCGGTGTGGAACTGCGGTGTGAACATGTATCACTCATTAGATGAACGACGGGTGCGTTCCAGTTAGTTATGCCCGGTGCACCAGTACAGAGACAGGCCTAGTGAAGGGAGGCTAGCTTTGTAGGCTCTGGCGAACCTAAAAGGACCAGATCCATATTTATTGTTACAGGCCACACTGTTGATTACGCTGCTATGACACCAATTGCACAAAGGGTCCTTTCCTTTACACATGTTAATAGAGAATCATTCCCTCCAAAACTTTTCTCCCACTCTGTAGTTAGTTTGACATGACCCAGTTGCAGTGTTACTATCAGAGCTGATCTGTAAGCCCAAAAGGGATATATATATATATATATATATATATATATATATATATATATATATATATATATATATATCAATATCTCTCTCTAGATTGCAGTAGTTTTAGTTTGTATCTTTTTCATCATCCCACCCCCAATCCCACACACACACACATCTCGCACGCACGCAGGCAGGAGGCTAGGGAGCGCTGTGCACTCCCTAGCCTCCTGCTTGTTATTGTGGTGGTAACTGGTAGCGTCGGCGTGTCTGGTGTGTGTGTGGGTGGCAGGCTGGGCAGGGCCGGGCGGCTGCTGGATGTTTGCTGCAGTGCGTGAGGAGCTGGCAGGTGGAGAGCCACTGCGCTGTGGTCCCGAGATGCCGGCTGACACAGCCTCACCAAAATAATGTTGCATTGCCCCCCCCCCCCCCCCCACACTTCCCCACAATAATACTTCAGTCCCCCTGTTGTTGTTTTGACACAGCGCTGGGAGAAACAGAAAAAAAGAAATAATTTTTCTGGGATGTTAGGAAGGCCTTAATGTTAGTGTATGACTGTATGGTGCAGAAGACTAAACACACCAGCACACACACACACACAGTCACACACATACACACACAAGCGCACCTACATGATTGCCAAAGCACATGCACGCACACACTCAACACTAATCAGTTTCTATCTACTATACACCCACACTTGAGTGCGCGCAGAAACACACACACTCATGTGCACAAACACGCACACACACACGCAGCTTGCCTGCTCCTTCACTTGAGCATATACCTATACTCAAATGAATACCAAGAAAATACACACACATACATACACACACACACACACACACACATCCGGTAGGTAGGTATGACTCAGAGGGGAGCAGCTGGACTGAAGGCTCCAGCGACAGTGTGGTGAGCTGTCACTGGTCGGGGGAGGACACATACCGGTATATCTCCTGCACCTCCGCTAACCATGCAGAATCAACAACCTCCATCATGCAGAATCAACAACCTCCATCATGCAGAATCAACAACCTCCATCATGCAGAATCAACAACTTCCACCATGCAGAATCAGCAACCTCCACCATGCAGAATCAGCAACCTCCACCATGCAGAATCAACAACCTCCACCATGCAGAATCAGCAACCTCCACCATGCAGAATCAATAACCTCCACCATGCAGAATCAACAACCTCCACCATGCAGAATCAACAACCTCCACCATGCAGAATCAACAACCTCCGCCACGCAGAATCAGCAACCTTCACCATGCAGAATCAATAACCTCCACCATGCAGAATCAACAACCTCCACCATGCAGAATCAACAACCTCCACCATGCAGAATCAACAACCTCCACCATGCAGAATCAATAACCTCCACCATGCAGAATCAGCAACCTTCACCATGCAGAATCAATAACCTCCACCATGCAGAATCAACAACCTCCACCATGCAGAATCAACAACCTCCACCATGCAGAATCAATAACCTCCACCATGCAGAATCAGCAACCTCCACCATGCAGAATCAATAACCTCCACCATGCAGAATCAGCAACCTCCACCATGCAGAATCAACAACCTCCACCATGCAGAATCAATAACCTCCACCATGCAGAATCAACAACCTCCACCATGCAGAATCAACAACCTCCACCATGCAGAATCAACAACCTCCACCATGCAGAATCGGCAACCTCCTCCACAACACAGTGCATGGAAAGCACCAAGCTCCAGTCTGCACCTCTCTCCTCCTCTCTTCTACTCTCTGCTTCTCTCTTCTCCTCTCTCCTCTTCTCTCCTCATTTCTCCTCCTCTCTGCTTCTCTCCTCCTCTCTGTGCCTCTGCTCTTTAGATTGCCTAATTTATTGTGCGTGTGTGTGTGCGTGTGTATGTGTGTGTGCGTGCATGTGCGTGTGTGTGTGTGCACATTTGTGTGCGCGTGGGTGTGTGTGTGTGTGCATTGAGAGACTGACATGTGTGCGCAGCATGTGTTTACAAGAATGTGTACTTCTGTGCACGTTAACATCAGCTGTTTGGATGTATAATGTCGCCGCAATCTTGATACGTGTGGAATAATGAAATAGAGTCAAAACAGTGATTAAGGCTTCCATGTTGTGGAGATTGAATTGTTGATGCAGTTGACCAACATTTTTACACACACTACACTATCGAGCGCTACCCAGCGTATACGGCGTATATAAGTGTGAGTGTGAGTTGTGTGGCGTGAGACGTATTAGCTCTGCCTTGGCTCAATAAAGGGGGGGGGGGGGGGGGGGGGGGGTGGTGTTCGATTGGAAAACCAAGAGGGGAAGGGGGGGGGGGTGATTACAGTGCTGGGGTCTGATCTGTCTCATCCAATAACTAACACAATATCTTTGCATGCTCGTACAGCAGCTGCACCTTAGCCACAGGGACCCCATCGAATCAAGGGGCTCTGTGGGATGTGTGTGGGTGTGGGTGGGTGAGGAACTGATTATGTGTTCCTCTTGCAGGAAAGGAAAAAGTCTATTTGACCTGGTGAACGCTGAGTGGAAGAGTGGTTGTGTGTGTGTGCGTGTGCGTCGTGAACAAAAGATTAATGACTGCAGTTTTAGCAACACGTGTGCGTGTGTGTGTGTGTGGGGGGGGGGGGTGTGGGTATCATACACAAAGTGTGTGTGTGTGTGTGTGTGTGTGTGGGAGGGGGGGTGGTGTGTGTGTGTGTTTGTGTGTAGGCTTGGTGAGCCCTCTTCCTCTAATGTAGTTAAAGTTATCAGGTCTCATAAAGGATGACCAGCCCCATTTGGCTTTTGCTTTGTTCCTTGGTTGCAGGGTCCTTCAGGATAGAGAGGGTGGTCACTCCACAGGCCAGACTTAGCCCCCCCACCCCCCCAAAAAAACGCCCCCAACGAGCCTCTTAACACACGTACGTGGAGGCTGCCTGCCCGTGGCAAACCGATTTAACACATGAGAGGCGGCGAGCACAGAACCACCATGAAAAAGATATACATTGGCAAGACCGCCCTCAAAGTCTCCCGCAACGGAGCCAAACACCAGAAGAAGAGGTAAGGGGGCGTTGCCTTCTCTTGCGTCATCACCCCCCCCCCCCCCCCCCCCACCACCGTTCTTCACCCAACGACCATTCGTTCACCCATAATATGCTCGTCCATCCGTCCGTCCATTCATCCGTCCGTCCAGCCACAGCCAGCCCAAAAAAACAAAATATATATATACAAATTATATATATATATATATATATATATATATATATATATATATATATATTTGTTTGTCCGTTCGCTGCACCCACGCATCCTCTCACCTCTGCAGTTAGCTGAGTTTTAAAGTGCTATCGCCGCCGTGTCTGGCAGCAGCAGCTCTCGCCTGCCACCTTTTACTGAAATGAAAGCACTCGGTGCGCGTCCTGCGGCGGCGCAGCAGTACCGTGTGAGAGACTCGACACGCTGTACCGCGACGCAGCTGAGTCAGCAGGGAGTCCATCAGGTCGTAGGTATTCAAAACGTCTCCCTGACACTCACACTTTTTACAGATGGTCTTCAGAGGCCCCTCGGCACGCACCGCCCGGTCGCTGCTCGTCACAAAGCAAGGAGGAGAATATTATTAACAATAAGAAAAAAAGTATATTATTAAGAAGGTTATTATCAATATTATTGACTTGAATATGACTTTTAAAAGCATTGACATTCTTTTCTTTTTAAAAATGGAGCTTACTTACATTATTCAATGTTCAAACCAAGCCTTTCAGTGCTACCAACAGTGGACCATGAAAGCTGAACCTATATACAGTACATAGGCTATTATACAGTATATGCAGTATAGGCTAGACGAGCATCAAGAGAAAGAGAGTGTAATTGAGTGAAGAGGAGGGCAATAGCAGCACATTTCTATCGGCTTGGTGTGTGTCCGGGTAGCAGATGATGGAGTCATTAGGCCCTACTCTGCTGTCTCCGTCAGTCTGTCAATATGGAGTCCATTAGCCTCGATTTGCAGTCTCTCTTGTGACCTGCTCGTTGTACACGAGGGCCCCTGGTGGACGAACCTAACAGCCCGGGCGGGCCGAGCCACAGGTCCGGGGCGGCGCTTGAGCTGTGGTCGGGCGGATTGGTCTTGACGCGAGTCGGAGGGCGGAGCGGGCGAACGGAAGTGAGGGTGCTAGACCGGCAGAAGCAACGCATCGGGCCAGACTAATTCAGAGTCTGTTCAGTTGCTCATGGCTACGTTCTGGGCCGCTGGAGGAAGAAGGCCTGTTTGTAGCTCCATGTCAAACAGGAAAAACCCTGTAGTAGCCATCAAGGACGTTTTCCAATCGGTCCATTCGCACACTGACTGTAGAGAGAGGTTGCAGCCTAGGCTAAAACCTTTATTCTGGTCATGAGGCATTGGGGGAGCGCGGGGGGGGGGGGGGGGGGGGGGTTAGCTGCAGAGTTTAGGGCAAGCTGAAGTGTAGAAATACTAAAGTAAGAGTAAGAGAAAGAGTCATTCTTAGTCTTTATAGGTGACAGGCACTGAGCTGAAGTAACCTGTGCAGTCTATCGGTGCCACGTTGGACAAGACGTCAGTAGATATCGATCAGAGCAGAGATCAGATAAGGGGATGGGATGATACCATTGTATTCCATTCGTCCTCTTGAATGAGCTTTGAAAATGCTTGAGTTGTTCTCCCTTTGCAAGAGCAAACACGGGCACACACACACACACACACACACACACACACACAAGCAAGCTAGAAATGCATTCCTCATGACTCATCAATCTCTCACTGTTCTCATCCCCTAATACAATACCGACACAAAGACAAAGCATGTATGCCAGCGTTACTAAAATCGTCTGACGGTCGACGGTCTCACCTCAGTTGGTCGTCTGTGTGTGTGTGTGTGTGTGTGTGTTTGGGTGCCCCGCAGCTCGTTGCTGGAGCAGAAGGAGGACCTGCGGAAGCGGCTGTCCTACACCACGCACAAGCTGGAGCTGCTGGAGAGCGAGTTCGACTCCACGCGGCAGTACCTGGAGACGGAGCTGCGCCGCGCACAGGAGGAGCTGGACAAGTTCACGGACAAGCTGCGCAGGTACGGTGGGGCCGCCGCTGCACGGGTACGATTCGAGAGCTATGCTTCGAGTTTCGTTTGTCAGCTACTAGCGAGTGAAATGCTTGGGGAGAATATCTGTCCTGGGTTGACTGCGCCTGCCGCAGTGTGTGACCATTTAGATTTTAGACCGCTCCCCGGTGGGAGCGGGGACCAATCAGGGCATCTCTTCCCTGACCTGTCAATTACAGGTGCATGAACCACCCTACGCGTGGTTCATGCAGGGAGCAGGGAGGGAGCAGAGGGGCTGGAGGCGTTTTTGGGTTGTTTAGTTTCAAAATCTTCTCTCTTTGCTGTTGTCTGCTCTCTCTCTCTCTCTGTCTCTCTGTCTCTGTCTCTGTCTCTCTCTCTCTCTCTCTCTCTCTCTCTCTCTCTCTCTCTCTCTCTCTCTCTCTCTCTCTCTCTCTCTCTCTCTCTCTCTCTCTCTCTCTCTCTCTCTTTAACACCCAGACCTTACCCACAGCAGCTTTAAGTGGGCTGCATGTGTCAGCTTCCAAACGCAACCAGATAGCTGTAGGAATGGAAGATAGGGTTGTTTGTTCATTTCTGAAAGGCTAATATGAATGAGTTGTATCAGTATTAGTAATAATGAGAATTTTTATTGAATTTTTTCAGTCAGTTGTTTATTTTTTCATTTTTGTTGTTTGTATAAAAGCAGCACTGGCGCCAGTGATGGGATGGTGTAGGAGGTGTGAAGGCGCCAGACTAGCTTGAAAGTTTGATTAAAGCAGCATTCTGTTCAATTCTGTCACACAGCCATGCATTCACAAAGGATTATTGTTACAATATGTCATCTCTGTCTTCACTGCACCTCAGCTGTCGATATATTGGCAAAGCAAATCGGAGAGGTGGTACGGGCCTAATACTGATTCTGTACAAAAACTCTGATGGAGCATTTGGCTATGTGGTCAACACATTACCTCACCTAATAGGACATGGTATACCGTATTTCACAGTCTGTTCATGCCGTTTTATATTAAAAAACATGTTACATTTCTGTGACGTGGCCCTTGTTTTTAAACAGTGAATGGCTGTTGAGTTAGAATTCATAATTAATGCCTAATATTTCATCAAATGCACTTTCACTGGAAAAAAGTGAAAGTACATTTCTAATATGGCCCTAAAGTGGCCCAATCAGGGACGCCAGCGTATATCATGTGACTTCCATCCCCTGACAGAGAGTGTGAAACTGTAACAGCACCTGTGTGAGATGGGAACATTAGCTCATTGTAGTTGTTCAGTGTTTCAATAAAGCTGAAATCCTGGCAGACGGTGTGTGTGTGTGTGTGTGTGTGTGTGTGTGTGTGTATGTGTGAGTCCTATACACCGTATACACTGCTTAATCTAAATGCATACCTCGTTGTGCGTACGTTGCTCGTACACACACACGTGCGTACGCCACTCGTACCTGTGCGTACAAGCGGTGTGCGAGGAGACAGTGTTATTGGTTACCAAGCAACGCTGTGCTTTTCCTCCTTTAGAATACAGAGCAGCTACTCGGCATTGCAGAGGATCAATCAAGATCTGGAGGAAAAGATTCACAGAAATGTAAGTTGTGTGTGTGTGTGTTCGTGGGTTCGCATGTCTGCACGTGTTGGTGTGCATGGCTGATGCTGAGCCCATGTGTCCCTCCCTGTACCAAAACAAAACGACGAGTTGAGAAAAAGCAAGCGAACCACGCTGTCTACATCATGGTTTCACTTACACGGGAAAGCACTGGGAGCTGAATGTGTGAATGCGAAGGCCCCCCCGGCTGTGTGGTGCCACTGACGTTAATTGCGGCTTATTCTGATTGGACGACCTCCTGCAGACATCGGAGCGATAGAGAAGTCCATTGTTCCTCTGGAACCTCGCCACTGTTTTTTTTCAATGCAAGTCAGATGTTTGTCTTCGCCGCCGGAGATAAAACGAACCAGGAAGCAGAGGAACGTCGTCCAAGCACCACGTACGTCGTGTCTCTTTCCCGCCAAAGAGACGCGCAGAATTTCTGTTGAGGGCCCCTACGTCGGGTTAGAGAAGCAGGAGATAATTGACAATGACCGACGAGATTTAGGAGCCAGGGGTCGATAGCGAGGAGGAGGAGGAGGAGGAGGAGGAGGAGGAGGAGGAGGAGGAGGAGGAGGAGGAGGAGGAGGAGGAGGAGGAGGAGGAGGAGGAGGAGGAGGAGGAGGAGGTGCTGGAGGTCACCCAGACTTTTGTGAAAAATAGAAGTTATTGCTGCCGTCAGAGAAGCCTAAACTGCTCCTTCGTCAGCTGCCATTGATTCATCGTGGCGTTGAATAGGTTGAGGTTTTGTTCATTATGGACCGGTGCTGAATGGGTGTGACCGTGCGATCCCGAAGCTCCCACCACCACAACGCTTGGTCAGCACATTGTCATTACAAGAGAGACAAAACGTAGCGCAGCGAGACGGACAAACCTCAGAGGTTTGATTGATTCTGAATTAGGTTCACAGAGTTTACAGTGTCTTTCACAAACGCCGTTGCTAATGTACGCCTTCTTATAGGCAACTTATTGGGTTGTTATTTCTGCCTTTTGTCACTGTCGCTAAGAGATTATTTGTGGGGTGTTTTTTTTGTTTAGGTTGCAGCTGTGCTACTGCTGAGTGATTGCGCTTCATGGATGTTTTTTTTTCTTGTCATTTTTGAAGCATTACATTTGTATATTGTGTTGCGGTTCATTTTGGCTAGTTCGGCTGTACTATTTATCTCTCATATCGTCACTAGCTATTAGCCTAATGAACGGCAATGGGTATGTGTGCAACAACAAAAAGCATTTAAACATTAGTGGTCTGCATGCGTTCATCCAAATTAAAGTCTAAAGGCCCATTTATACTCTGTTTATGTACGAAAATAGATACGTTTGTTTGAAGCGTTGTATCTACCACTGCCCACACACTTCCATGCGTCCTTTACGTTGGCATGGATACGTCATCCACTTGAGGGCGGCGCCAAACATTTCTGACAACAACTAAATAAATCGAGACATGTGGACGGAGAATCCTTTTTCATTAATAGTGCCAATGTGAAATATTGACGACGAACGTCATTTTCAATATTTTTGGGGCTTTCGATAACTATTGAACTTTTGGCTACACTGCCCCCACGATTTCCGGTGGTACTGCTCCGTTTCGTCAGTTTCGTCCGGGCGGGCAGAAGCCTCCTTCCGTATCCGTATGCGTATCCAACTTTGAGCATAAATGGGCCTTAAGTGTGAAGCGTTCAATAAGTAACTAATATTGAATTAGTTGCATTCGTATAGCGCTTTTCAAGACACCCAAAGTGCTTTCCGTAGTGTAGTGTGTGGGTAACGCTTTACAATTAGGGTACATAAATGAACATATGCAGTAATAAGCATTAACCAACAGTTAACTCACACTTAACTAATGTGTCTACTAATAATTTACTAATGGTGTTCATGTTAACAAAGGTATTCATTTACACATTATTTAATAGTTTATAAAGAAAATAACATGCAAGTGGCACGTCTGTGAGAAAAACCTTTGTGTTGTTATTTCCATAGAATTTCCATTACATTTCCTTATTCCTTTCAATGAATGCTAAAATTGTTACATTTTCTAAATTAAATAATTGCAATTTCTTGCAGCGTAAAGTTTTCACCTTTTTAAATGTGTAATTAATCAATTGGATAACAGATGGTTGTCATTATGAATTGATTTCCAGTTGGAAATCAAATGATACCATAGTTAACATGAACACCATTAGTAAACGATTACTCGACACATAGCTAACTGTTAATTAACTGTTAGTGAATGCTTATCACTGCATTAACTCATCTTAATTAATGTACCCTTATTGTAAAGTGTTACCAGTGTGTGTGTGTGTGTGTGTAGGGGGGTACGACACCTCCACTACCAATAGTCCAATCCAACAATTCCATTCTCCATCCAGAAAAGTGGATACTGTAGCTACTACTGTAGAAACTGTACTGTAACCCCCCCCCCCCCGGCAGACCCAGCACCACGACGACGAGAAGCGAGCCCTGAGCAGGGAGATCATCGTTCTCAACAACCACCTGATCGAAGCCAAGCTCACCATAGAGAAGCTGCAGGAGGACAACGTAAGCATTGACCGTCTTGTTACAGATATTTGGTCATTTGTCTAGGCTGAAACGTTTTAAGCTGTTAGATGATAACATAGCTGCTGAGATCTATGGCTTTAAAAAATCTGGTCTGTGCTCTTATTTTGGAGAAAAGTGAGACCTTTTAGTGTGCTTGATATAAGCTGTATGCTGTTCCAGGTTGGAATTCCTTTCCATCAGCAAAAGTTGGCTGTTTTTCTGCAAATCTCAAGTTAAAGAACATTTAAAGTACTTCCTGACTGACAGCCATAGACCACAAAGAGGCCCAAAATAGATGTCCCAATGTCAAGTTATTGCAATAATGATTGTGGTGATATTATCATCATAATTGTATTTTATTATATGTTATACTATACACACACACACACACACACACACACACACTCACTATAGATACATTATAATATTAATTATAGAATGTGGATGTGGAAGGGAAGTGATGTAAAAACCTCCCGTCTTTATAATTACATTTTTTATTGTACAATATATCCTATCCATCAGGGGCATAATTTTGATTTCAAAGGTGTGGGGGACACATTTCTTTGGAAAAAAATGTCTTATGTCCTCCTTTTGTAATTTCAGGGGTTTGGACATTGCTATCGTTGAGTTGCTGGCTGGCTGTTTGAATCGGTTTGAATGACAGCGGCTTGAGCGGCCGCTGTTTCCGCGTGGTCCATAGTGCTTATAGTTTCTCCTGTTTTTTTTTAATATAATGTAGTTTTCGGACCGTAAAATGTGGGGGGGTCCAATACTGCCTTCTGAAAAAGTGGGGGGGACATGTCTCCTCTGTCCCCCCCCCCCCGTAAATTACACCCCTGCTATCCATAAATGTTTATATACATTCCTCCATAATTAGTCTTCAAGCTACGTCCACACTGTCCTGTGCGTCCTCAGGAGCTGTACAGGAAGGACTGCAACCTGGCCGCCCAGCTGCTCCAGTGTAACAAGTCGGTGTACCGAGCCCAGCTGTCGGAGGTAAGGCTACACACCACGCCATACTGTCAAATATCCTGTGCTTTGAATTATCTCGCTCCAATAAGTGAGTCCTTACCACAAAGCCTAATGGAATTAGCATGCGTAATATTGCGTAATATTTTTTAAATGTATTTTTATTTTTTACAGAAATAGGTGTCTTTCTAAAACCTTAAGACACAATTAAATACAGGAGTAATGAATATTCCATCAGCATTATTCACTTAATCTGCAAGACAGGGCTTTGAAGAACAGCCAGTCAGAAATTAGTTCATCTTGAGGTGGTGTCAAAAACTGTATGTTTGGTGTCTAACCCGGTTTGTACAAAACAACCTAAAACCGTATATCAAAATAAAGTCTCAGAAAGGTGCAGGCAATTGTCTGCTAGGAAGTTAGACCTTTCAATCTAACTTTTTCTTTTTTTATTTAACAGTACTATAAGACAATCAACGTACATAGTTTAAATTGCGTAGAGATTGATATGTCATTGAATAGCACACACACAAGTAGTGGCTTAGAAGGTGAGTCCCTTTTCCACATTGGTGTTATTGGCAGGGTGAAAACAGGGTGAAAACAGGTGTATCTTTTAACACGACTAACAGTCTCAGGTTTCATTAGACTCTGCAAGGCTAGAGTTGAGCTACACCTGTGTTACCCTGCTTGGCCAGCTGTGGTGTGGTTCCACATGTGTGAGATTCAAATATACAAATATACAAATACAAATATACAAATACAAATATACAAATATACAAATGCAATACAAATATACAAATGCAATACAAATATACAAATACAAATGTTAAGTACACTGTGGCTTGGCCATGTTGCAGGGCCTTTGGAAGAGTTCTGCTTGCCTGCATTGATGTGTTTGTGCGTGCGTGTGTGCGTGCGTGTGTGTGTGTGTGTGTGTGTAACAGGAGCACAGTTTATTGGCGTTGCTTTGTGCTGGTTCAGCTCTGAACCCTGCACCTCATCCATATGACAACAGCAGATTTGTAATCTGGGTCCGACTCCATATACTCTCAAAGAATGGCGGTTTTGCCCATATGGCTGAATGGAAATATCAATGCGAGCGACGATGCGATCGATTGCACAAAGCTCTTGAAAGCTGAAAGCCCAGTGCACAAAGCTGCAGCAGCATACAGCAGCAGAGTGAGCATATGCATATGCATGCCCATTGCCCTGGCATCATGAGAAGCAAACAGGCGCCCTGCCAAAAAGAATGCATGTGACATGTTGCACATATGCTCTCTGTATGTCCAACAGTGTGCCCTGTGAAGACCAATGAAAGTGTATTGACGAATGTTACAAATGTTACGAATGTTACAAATGTTACAAATGTTACAAATGTTACAAATGTTAGGAATGGACTACCTTGACCCTGAAGCACATTTCCTTTTCTGTGTGTGTGTGTTTTTTTCTCCCTCTGCTGTATTAACGCTTAAGAAGTGGGTGTTTAATTATGGGCTTTAATATTCTGAACAGCACATGAAAGCTCATTTTGCTCACATGTTAGACAATAGGCACGCTGAAAAATGTGTGGACAGCCATCGCCTGGCGTTTAGCATGTTCAAAGTTGTAAATTGTTATGAATAATTATCCACTCAGTGTCCCAGAAATTGGCATGGCTCCCGTTTCTCCAAAGTTATAATTAGCTTGCATCTCCCTGCCAGCCGGCTAGATCCATGTTGGCTGTGAGCTGCGGTTGGCCTAAAGCTTGTTGCTATGGAGAAGCAGACACAGAGGTTGCTACATGCAGAGGGCTATCGTTATGGAGGTATGGACTGGGAATGAAATGTCTTTCAGCCATGGATTTACAACTCCCCTTAATCCTGAACTATGGACTTTGGCACAGTGTTCACATCCTATTGGCGGTTTTAATGCAGGCTTTTTTTTTTTCTTCTATTTTCGCAATGTAAAAATGTCACCACTCTATGGATTGCACCCCATGAATCAATATCACACAATTCACACTGTGCAATAAAAAAAGGCGTAATAAATGAATAAATACATCGCTAAATAAAAACAGAATCATTAATGATTTAATTTATGAATAAATGATAATGTTCAGGTATGGTAGATGAACTATAAATGCCACGAGCTATAAATAAAAAAATAATCAATTCTATTTTATTATATATGCAATCTGCGGAGCAAGGCGTATACATTATCCAGCAGTGCATTACGCTGAATCTGTTCCAAGTGGTACAAACCTTGTACATCATTCCTGACGCCCAGCAAGGATTACGACACATCTATGCTGATACAGTGACAGAACAAACACTGTTGTTCTGCTCCATCCTTAATGTATGATGCAACTGACAAAACAAAATCTGTCTAAGTCTCTCACTAACAATTCTGCAAAGATGCACAAAAAAAGATGCGAGATGGAAAAACATTATGCAATTTTGAAAGATGGTGACAGAATGGATGGGGGGGGGGGGACAGCTTTAGAGATACCTGCGGTGAAATGCTCATGTCAAATTGTCAAATTCCCACCAAGTTTAGTTTTCTACATGGAGGGATGTGTCTCATTACGAGGTTGTCTTGAACACAGACAGGTTTTGGGGATCCATTCCCCCTTTAACAACCGGCGTCCTGTTGATTGTCATCTACCTGTTCTCTGTCCTCTCAGCTGCCTGCAGACCTCCAACAGCGGGTGACCCTGCACCTGGAGGAGTCTCCTCTCTGCCACCCCTCCTACGCCGACTCCGTCCCCGGCTCTGTCATCACGGAGGTGCTGGAGAAGCCCGACGACGCCTGTAGCAGCAGCCAGGCCTCCCGCTCGCCTAGCCCCCAGATCCAGGACCACGGCTTCCTCCTGGAAACCATGGGCAGGGTGGAGCGCCCCCGCTCCGGCCAAGTGCTGGGCCTGGGCTTCGGCCTCCGGGCGGCCTACAAAACGGACCTGTACAGCAGCGACACCGCGCTGTACTGCCCGGACGACCGGCACCGGGAGCGCAGGCCCAGCGTGGACCTCCACGGCCAGAGGAAGCTGCTCTACGGGCCCCAGAACTCCACGGACAGCAACCCTGAGGAGGCGGCGGAGGCGGCGGTGGCGGCGGCGCTGAGGCCCGGCTTCTCCCAGGAGCACTTTGTGGGCAAGTTCCCCGGCTCCAGCTCCTACTCCAGCTTCAGCGGGGCGGGCTCCGAGGAGAAGGGCGAGGGCCCGCCCAGCAGCGGGGGCTCCTCGCCGCACCACCACTCCCTCTACATGGAGTGGAGGGACGCCGGCGACTACGAGCGCAAGAGCAACTCCTCCTGGGAGCGGGACAGCCCCGGCGGCTTCTCCGTCGGCGCTCACCCCTTCCAGCAGCCCGAGCTGAGCCACCACCAACACCAGCACCACCAGCACCACCAGCACCACCAGAACGGCAGCTCCCCCGTCTACAGCCGCACCATGTCCTCCTGCTTCAGCGAGCCCTACGAGCCGCTGCCGCCCTCCTCCTCGCCCAGCGTGGCCTACGGGGACAGCCGCCGCGGCAGCGCTCTGGCGCCGGGCGAGGAGGAGGAAGAGGAGGAGGAGGAGGAGGAGCTGATCGGCCGGTGGCGGCAGCTGAGCGTGGAGGACCTGAGCGCCCACTCGTACCGCAGCCCCGGCCGGGCCTCTCCCTACAGCTTCTCCGAGCAGCACTTCTCGGTGCGGCCCTCCAAGATCCGCCTGGGCCCGCTCTACAGCAGCTTCCAGGAGGGGGCCGACTACTACCACCAACAGGGGGCGGCGGACTCGGTTTGGGGCGGCGGCGGCGGCGGCGGGAGCCCCAGCTCGGAGCGTGGCCCCGGGATGACGGGCCGGCAGTGCCACAGCGCGCAGGCGCACCTGTACCGCGCCAAGGAGGACAGCCAGGAGTCGGAGAACAGCCTCTACCACTCAGGGAGCTCCAAGGACCCGGAGGGCAGCGTGGCCGGCGCCGGGGCCGGGCAGGAGTACGCCCCGGCCAGCCCCAACAGCTCCAGTGAGTCCCTGCATCAGGGGGGCACGCTGGAGATGCAGGCCGCCGAGCTGCAGCAGTACCAGGCGGAGATGCAGCACAACCTCCCCCCGCAGGGGAGCCAGACGTCCCCCCCGCCTCCCCCACCGCCTCCCCCTTACAACCAAAAATTTGGCACCCTGGGACTCTCCAGGAAAGACAGTCTGACCAAGGCCCAGTTGTATGGAACTCTTCTGAACTGAGAGAGACTTCGCTTTTTTGTTTTTGTTTTGTTATAATCAATACTTGGTATAAAGGATGCGACTCGGCATGTGTTAGCCCAGCCGCTATGAGTGTGATCGTGACCAGAATGTTTTTTTAAATAGTATCAAGGTGCCTGGGAATAAGGAGTTATATTGCAGTATCATAAGCTTATAGTAATCATGGCTTACTGATATAAAGGGTTTGGTTGTACAACAAGGGAAGACAACTGCTTTCACACCAATAGGAAATATAAGCAACAAGTGATAGAGGCCCATTGAAATCTGTCGATGGGTATGAGGCTGGAGGTCTTTTAAGAATGTAAATGTGTTTGAAGTTCAAATGTAAAAAAAAAAAGGTATGGCAGTATTCAAATTCTTATAATGGAGTGATATTTTTTGTATGTATGTTGTTAACATGCCATAAACAATCAACTGAACACGATAATTTTTTGAGCAACGTGGAACTTGTACATTTCAATACATTTCAACGAGAAACTGCCAACCAGCCAGTGGCGAGAGAGAACTATGAGGAGAATATTTTATTGAAGACTTGAAACCGACAAATGGCACACATGATTTGTTTCAGTTCAATCTTTTTCAAACGTACTGGAATTGTGTCAATGTAAGATTTAAGTAAGAATGCTCAAAATGGGTGTCAATGTGTTCCTTTTTCTTTTTGTTCCTGGATTAAACTACAAGCTATGGATTGATGTATTGTTTTATTATTAATGGACAGTTTTTTGGAGAAGACTACTCCTTTTTGGTTAATGTTATTGTTATTTTTTTGCTATATATCCCGGAGATTACATTTCCTATTCCCATTCTACCTCAAATTTGGATTGCCCACATCCCCAATGAAGCCACTGCAACCCTGTTTCTATGACAACAATGCATGTATCTATATTTCTGTTGTTTTGTTGCCATAATAAAGCACAAATTAACCCAAGAGGCACTGCTTGGATGTTTTGCTTCACGCTACGTTGTGACACATTGCCACGCGAATGAACAAAATGATGAGAGAATAGAATAAAGTTCAATGTATGTTCAATATATTATTATTAATCCATTCTGCAATAGTATACAGGAAGTTTCATTCATTCGTTCAAAATGAAATGCTGTCTTTTTAAGAAAGGGAAGAGAGAATTGGTGAACAGGAAGTAGTGTAGTGAGTGACAGGTATTGGACCTGGGAGACAAGACACTTGCTAGGCCAGGGGTGAAATTCCCACGGGGGGACCGGGGGACGTGCCCCCCCCCCCCCCCCCCCCCAATATTTCTGGGTGACGTCCAGCGATCTGACTTTGTGGATGAAGTGACGCATTTGAGCGCAGTCTTTTACATGATTGGCTCAAAGTTAACATAGGGTTTATTGAACGTTCCCACACTGCCGACCCGATTGGTCCACCCATCCATGTGTGATGCACTATTTTGCCCTTGTTTAAATTGTATGAAGTCTACAGCTTGTTGACCGCTGTTCCTATAGCGCAGGCTCATCTAAAAGTCTGATTTGTTTCTTTATGTCGATTGCGATCGGTGGTTGGTTGATATTTAATTATCACTCAAGTTCCCGATAAAGTCAATGGTCTCCCGGTGAGATCCTTTCGGGTTAGGGCCTATTCTGTTTTACTTTTTTTCCCACATCATCCTTAGCCTGCCTATATTTCTTTGGGGGATCTGTTTTATTTTGTTATGCACATGGACATAGGGATGCATTCAATATTAGAAAACCCGGAAAATGATCAATGAACATTTAAACAAAGAGGATTTGCACAAACGTTGCAACTGTTGCACAGTAATTTCCCTTGGGATAAATAAAGCTTCTTGAATCTTGAATAAACAAACCCAAGGGAAAAAAGTACCTGGGTTTAGTACATATACATGTGTGTGTGTGTGTGTGTGTGTGTGTGGAGGCTATATAAGGGCTGTTTTGGGGTAACCCATTATCTAGAACTATGTTTTTTCTTTTGACAAACCTCCTGATTTGCTCCCATTGTTTTCTGTTCAATGTGGTGTGATTGTTATAATGTGGACACTTTAAATATAGGACTATGCTGTAAATAAGAGAGACACGCGATTTAATAGTTCTTTCATAACCACCCAGGACCATAGCATAGCTCATTAGCGAGCTTGTTCTGTATATACAGACCCACTTTAAAAGAAACCACTTTTTTTGGAGTAGCCTTAGCCTACTCTATTTAAATACAGGTTAGTGGATAATGACTTTGTATGCCGTTCAGCATAATCATAGAGGCAGGAGGTAATAGTTATTTCTGTGTTGAACTGAAGAATCATTAGAGGATGACTATTCAGTAAATTGGTGCTGCACAATAGGAACCATTATTAAAAAAAGGAAAATCAGAAGTTGCAAAAATAAAGTGATCCGTTTTTGAAAGCGTCAGCTTAAACAAATCTAAGATCTATACACACACACAAAAACATAGCTGCAGTATATACACAATTATATACACCATTTTAAAACCAAAACTTCTGCATATTTAGCATGGTAATGCAAACAAAATGAATACTATAATTTCAAAACTGATTTATTGGGTAGGGAGGAGATTCAAGTCCACAAGGTCATATTTTTAAGCCAGTCATCCTTTCAGAGGTGTATACAAAATTGGATACACATAGGCCTACATATATCTAAATATATACAAGAAAATACCCACCAGACTTATGTCCCCTTCTTAATATTATTACTCATCAATAATAATCACTGCAGCCTGTTTCAACAGTATCACGTTCCTTGAGGAAAGCTAAATGCTTGGGATTTGTAGAGCCTTTACACTTCAAACATATCCAGAAAGTGAACAGGGTACATCCTGTCTACTTTCCTGTCCACCAAAAATGCTCCACTGAAGCATTAAAAAAAATTAAAAAATACACTACAAAATGCATGCCAAGATAAATTACTGGATGGTGTAATCAAATTGTTAATTTCTTAGAGAAATGTAGGCCTACACAGTCTTTCTGGATAGCTGTTGGTAGTTGTGTGTTAATGTGGCAAGTTGGAAGGTTTTTAGTTGATGGCCAGCAGATGGCCCCAAATATAGAAAATTCCTGCTAGATGTCAAAGTAGCAACGATTTTTAAATGGTGTACAAAGCATGCGTTTCCCTGCAGACCTAGTCATACATCTCTATATAGCAGGTTAATGAAGTTGAAACTTGTTGATAATATAAGGGTGAATAGAGACTTCCTATGACCATTGTTCTAAAAAGGGCTCAGACTCATCCACACAATTCAAAACCCTGTATCATGTTGTATCCCTGTACCATTGAATCTTGTTGCATTGCATTTATCTGCTTTAATGATTTCCCATTAAACCCTCATATCAATTACAAAATTAAACCTGCAAACATGTTGATCGACATTTAATGCTGAGCTATGCTGCCTTCGTTTCCCTTATTCCCAGGCAGGAACGTTATCATTTTTGCTGATCAGCAATGACTGCGTTTCCTTTGGCCCACAGAGAAGAGAAAACGTCGTGGCTCGATGATATTTCCGACCACTGACCAAACAGTAATGAACTGGCATATAGGATTCACACCATTGTTTCACTTGGGTTAAAACCACGAATGGAAAAAACCAACAACAAGCATGTCTTCCATCGCATCGCTTTCTTAACTCCTCAGTCCCACCATTCTCTCGCTCAGGTCCCACAGCCTCCGGGCTGCCTGCGCGTCCGTGGCCTTGTCCAGCAGTGTCTCCTCGGCACAGTCGGCGAAGTACTTTCCCGACACGCCCTCCACCAGCGGGGAGCAGGCCAGGTACAGCAGCGTCTGGGCCCCCTGCAGCGGGCTCCTGAAGAAGGTCAGCAGGGCCAGGTAGAAAAGGGGCCTGGCCAGCAGGGGGATGTGGACGTGTCTCCCCAGCCTCGTCCTCACGATGCCCGGGCTCGCCGCGTTCACCGTGACCCCGGAGTCGGCGCCCAGCCGGCGGGACAGCTCCGTGCAGAACAGCAGGTTGGCCAGCTTGCTCTGGCTGTAGCAGAAGGCCTTGTCGTAACCCTCCTCGCTGTTGGGGTCCTCGAAGTTTATGTGGCCGTACTTGTAGAGCTTGGAGGTGACCACCACCACGCGGCCCGCCGCCGCGCTCTTCAGCCGGTCCAGCAGGAGGTGCGTGAGCAGGAAGTGGCCCAGGTGGTTGACGCCGAGCTGCATCTCGAAGCCGTCCTCCGTGGTGGCGTAGGGACACTGGTAGACGCCCGCGTTGTTGATGAGCACGTCTATCTTCGGCTCCTCCTGATTGGGGCAAGAGAGAGAGTGAATTATCTTTTAAAATCAAGTGAGTCCATCTAAAAGAGGAGAACCAACACCTCAACAATACAGTGTACTTGCAGACTGGTTTGCATTGTAGATGCACGCCCTCGCTAGGTTAAACACAGGCTATTGCATGCATAACCTGTCATTTATTTATTTATTAGTTTATTTGTCAGGGACAATGCAAAACAACATCGTAACGGGTTACAATAACACGATACAGATTTCTAGCCAAGGCTAATTTGCGACCCCTGTCCCTGGTTAGGCTTTTCTACTTAGAAATTGTCATAACTTATCATCATTACCAAAAGTATATCAGTTAAATTGAGCACATAAACATCCTTATCCTTTAAACATGTTTGGGGACACAAAGACAAGTGACAAAATGGGTCAATATAGACAGTATTGCTGTATAGACATGTGGATATTTCAGTACCATGGACAACTCATGAGTCATGTGGCGAACTGCTGAGAGCTGCAGAAACCAGTCAACAACAGGCGGTCAAAGGGCCATTGTGTTTAACGACACAGCATCAGCTCCCAATGGCGGCCACGATGTTACCGGGACTCTCTCGGTTCCCACGACCACCCCATCACCGTACCTTCATGACGTCTTCACAAAACGCGCGGACCGACGCCAGCGACGCCAGGTCCAGGTGTTTCACCACCACCTCCCCGTGGTCAGGGCCGACCTCGCAGCGGATTTCTCGGGCCGCCCGCTGCGCCGCGTCCCGGTCCCGGCAGGCCAGGATGACCCGGGCCCGGAGCCGGACCAGCTCCGCGGCCACCGCCCGCCCGATGCCGCAGTTGGCGCCCGTGACGATGACCGTCTTGCCCCGCATGGCGTCTGCGGGGAACCGCAGCGGCGCCGCGGCTTTCTGCCGGGGGAACAGGCGACGCAGGAGCAGCAGGACGCCGCCGCCGACGGCCGCCGCCGCCGCGATGATCACGGGTGCTGACATTGACGTATAAAAGTGTCAAACTATACAGGAGGGGAAAGGTCGGATGGGCGACAGTCGTTCCGCCATACCCGCCTCCACTGCGGAAGTAAACCGGAAGTGGTTGCGACGTTAATTTCCGGTCGCCAAGTTAAAAGCACGCTTGCGTTCGCGTTACAAGTAAAGCACTCGCACACACACATCTTTAAAATTATTATTATGGCTGTGTTTATAATACTAGGAATGTATTTATAAAAATAGGGAATTGTTGAAATAACTCAACAATTTAGTATCTCTCCTTGAATGTCTATAGGCCTGTCTGTATTTGTGTGTGTGTGTATTTTAGGCCTCTGTGTGTGTGTGTGTGTGTGTGTGTGTGTGTGTGTGTGTGTGTGTGTGTGTGTGTGTGTGTGTGTGTAAAAAGTTGAGTGATAAAGGAATTTCCCCAATGTGGGATTAATAAAGTCAATCTTAATCTTAATTCATCTTAATCTTATCGGGGGAAGACAATAAAATCAACGTGTCATACTAGAGTGGATATTTCCCACACGGCCACAGTGTGGTGCTAGATGTGTGTCGTAGGCCTAGTGATGCAGGAATCATGTCCTTATTACATCCTAATTACAATTAATTATAAGGTAAATAAATGTCCTTATTACATCCTAATTACAATTAATTATAAGGTAAATAAATGTCCTTATTACATCCTAATTACAATTAATTATAAGGTAAACACATTATCCCTGGACCGAGATATGCATCAAACAAATATCAATCTATTTTCATAGTAGGCTAAGGTCTTCGTTATAATCATATCTGAGAGTTTGTAAGATGTAATTGCTTTTTAATGTATTATTAATTTGTTTTTGTTTTTTTTACATAGGCCTGTTTACATTTTCCATAAAATATTTTGTGATCCTCCTTGGACTCCCTCTGTCCCCTTTCCTCCAGACTAGACTCTCAGACTTCGCCTCTACTGTGTCACCAGCCAAATCTACCTTCTACCGCACCAAGATCAACTCCTCTGCCTCCAACCCTAGGAAACTGTTTTCCATGTGCTCTTCTCTCCTCACCCCGCCCCCCCGCCCCCCCTCCATCCCCTTCCTCCCTCACAGCTGATGACTTTCTGATAGTCACCTATTTTACTAAGAATGTGAAAGCCATCAGCTCCTCTTTCACCCCTACCACTATCCTCCCTATAACCACTCCCACCTCTGGCCGCCTCACGCACTTTACCCCTCCCTCCCTTGAAGATGTGCACAAACTAGTAATGTCTCACCATTCCACTGCCAAAGCATCTGCTACACATGCCCTAAATGTAAATGTATTGCAATCACTTATTTGGATTAACAAATAAAACAATAATCTATTATGTAGGCCTATGCAGTTTTCTGAGCTGTGTAGACTATGTAGGCTCTAACATCATGTGATACCATGAATATCACAGAACACATAACTTGACACGAAAAACATGAAATTTGACATGAAAACCAAACATTGTCTGCTTGTCTTCTCCTAAATGAACGTAGGCCTATAGCACATGTGATTTATTTATTGGCAGGATATAGGCCGGAAAAAACAATGTCCTTTAAAAAAAACCACTTCTCCTTTCCTATGAAGCTAATTACATGGCATGAACCCTTGGCTCTTTACAGGAAACATTAAAGGGTGAGCCCTAATAACATGAAATGAACAAAAAGCTACTTCTGGGTGTCACTTATGTCTGACCACAAGCCTCACCACAGGCCATTGCTGCTAGCACGACATCCCATGCTAGCAGCAATGGTCAGACTAACTGAGTGAAAACATCCATTAGGTTGTTTAGAACCAGGAAATACAGTCGGGAAATTGATTCAGTTGAAAGCTGTTTGGGATTCATATCGGCCTCATAATCCATAGCACATGTAGTCTTCCTCTCGGTTACATGTCTGCTGATGTGTGTGTGTGTGTGTGTGTGTGTGTGCGTGTGTGTGCGTTTTCAGTTATCTGAGGTGCTGTGCCCTGTCTTGTGTCCTTCCCAAATTCAACCTGAATTATCCCCCTGCACACATGTCGGTAATTTCAATGTCGGTGCACTTGTCCACTGAATGAAATTCGAGAACTGATTCCATGTTAGGAATTGCCCCTTACTTACATTCAGTTTTAACTAAATGAATGACACTTGGTGGTGGACGCTTTTGTCTTAAGTACAAAAGCTTGAGTGCATAAGTTGTTGGCATTGGTGGCCACAGTGGGAAGCGAAGCCGTAAGGTCAATGCCATAACCCTACTCTAGACAGTAATATTAATATACTACTAAGTGTCCCTCAACTCAGCACTCTGATTGGTCGTCCTGTCTTCCTTCTCTGTCCAAGGTAGGCCTATACATCAAAACAACATTTCAATAGCAGGCCCAAAATGCTCTTAACATCCTGATGTTTCTCCATGGAAAAAATAGAGCTGAGAAGTCTAGTTTTTTATTATTATTATGATTATTTGTATTATTATTATTTGTATTAGGCTATTATTTCTGTTATTATTGTATTATTATTATTATTATTATTATTATTATTATTATTATTAGTAGTAGTAGTAGTAGTAGCCTATTATTAGTATTATTATTAATAATAATATTTGTATAAGTCTACTATTCTTTTTAATGGTATGCTGATTGATTCATTACTCCCATTCTGAGTAATGAGTGAGTCACTCATCAATTATTCTAGAGCAGATAGTGAAATGAAACAAATACAGGGGCTGTCCATGTTACTTCACTTCCTCCTGCAACAGTCTGTTTTCTGGTTGGGAAACGTTTGTCCTCAGTTCCTGTGGGCTTGTTGCTACAATAGAGGACGTCTTGCTGCTGAAATTGGTACAAAAAAAATATTTAAAAAAAAGAGGGCAAGCAAATATAACGCATTTTGCCGCGTGGAGACCTCGGACTCGGACCTCCGTCTCGACCTCGGTCCCATCACAGGAATAATGTATTTACTTGCTGTTTTATTGATTCTCGCAGAAACTCAAGCCATTTCTGAAGGTATTTTTTAAAAATATATATATAACTTTCTGGCCTTCGTACATGCATCGGCCATGTATACAGCTTACTTCTGTGGTGGTTATTGTATAGGCTGCCTGGCGTATGTAGGCTACGCTACAATAACGCAATTTCTACGCACACACACATTCGTCGTTTCGGCTATTTTTAGACATTTAAAGCTGGACGTCACCTTCAGTTATGACATTGTTTTTTTCATCTTCATCTGTGTGCTTTTACCAGCGCAAGAAGAAAGGAAGAAGAAGAAGTCGTGCGCCGTTTTCACCAATTACCAGTACGTCCAGTTCGGCTCCGAGGTGCAGGTCACGTGTCTCAGCTCCTGCCGGCCCGGCACCAGCTACTGGACGGTGAACAACCAGAAGGTGGCGGACCGCCTCTCCCAGTCCTTTAACTCCTCTTATGCGGTCCTGTCCTTGGAGAGGTTCACGTATCAAAGTGCAGTGATACAATGCCACAGCTCGTCGAGTGGCCTCGTCTTGGATGGGACCACCATCAAAACATACAGTAAGGGAACGCGTTGGTTTGTTTTGTGTGCTTTTGCATATGGGGGCCGCAATAGCAACGGATGCAAGGATGATACTTTTTGACATTTGCCAATATACTTTTCCCACATACAGCAAAACCCAGCAATGTATCGTGTCTCTTGCAAGCTACTAGCACAGGAGGTTTCCCAAAGATGGTCTGTAATTGGGAGCATAAAATGAGTTCTTCATTGGCAATAACCTATATTGTCAACAGGACATGGTGAGTTTTGACATGGTATCTAAAAAGCTAGTCACCTAGCGTCCTTTTCATGACCTAATGTGAAACAATGTTTCTGTTTAAGTGACCATTGCTCCTACCGCAAGACTGGAAACTGCAGCTCAAGGATAACCTCATGCGTTTTCAAGGACTTACCAGCTCTTTCTAGCAATTTTTCAGTCATTGTGAGGGCTAATTCCAGGACATGGGCGGTTGACTCAGACACTTATTCATTTGACCCTTTCCACATCTGTAAGTTAAGTCAAAAGACAAAAATCTCACAATTTGTGTTTTTATTTTTTGTGTATTTACCTACTGTCATTATGATATATTTTTTAAGGGGTGCTTGCCCCTCCAGAAATACAAGTGACTGCTCTCGTCAGCCACCTGTTGGTCAGCTGGAACCAAACAAAGGCCATTAGTAACACTATTAACTGTCAGGTTCAATTCATTAAGGTGAGTCCTCCATTTTATCATCCCTTTAGAAAATGTGTTTCCTGTCGATTTGATTGATATCAGTGCAAAACTTTGAAATAACAAATATTACACAATATTTGTTTTTATTTATTTATTCCTTGTTTGCCGTCTCTAGTCTCTTGACAACGGAAGTGAAGTGGTAAGGGAGCCATTGTATATTCATGTACATTTCATTCATATGCTGATACAGAGAAATCCTCTGCCCATTATAGACAGGGATGCTAACACTTACCCTGCTGTGTCTAGCTACGTACATGCGCTCCTCTTCAGATTGCGCCACTTTTATTTTTGCGTTCTCCCTGTTATAGCAGACGGTCAAAGATTCCATGACTCATAAGGAAGAGAGGGTGGAAGTAACCATCGAGGGCATAGAGTCATGCGTCGTCTACACCGTGTCTGCCCGCTGTGCTTCGGACGGCTCTCCCTGGAGTAACTGGAGCCCCAAGCAGACGGTCATGTCCATGCTGAATCGTAAGGGGACTGCTTACCACCTGCCCCAAGGCTAGCTATGATGCCTAGGTGTCTAGTGAGCAAACTATAGAGAGCCATCGAGGCTCTCTATAGTTTCTGATACACCATTTCCACAGTTTTGTCAGAAATCCCTCTAGCCTAGTCCTAACTAGACTTTGGTACTCATTTCATTCATACTAAAGGTCTAGCAATGCTGTAGAGACAAACGATGTCTCACTTGAAGGCGGGTGCTGTTGAAGTTTAAAACCTATTGGCTCTGCCCAGTGCCACTCTGGATCTGCCTTAACCAATCGCTAACGTTTGGTTGAGACGTATTTCATGCGCCAGAAACCACGTTGCGCGCAGTATACAAACGGCAGATGCAGTGAGCATTAGCATTAGCCTGGTTCCGCCCGCCTCCGTACTTACGCTCAATAACTGAAATTCGCGCACGACCTCTACGTCACTGTTCTCAGGCCGCGCCTCCTGTTCGCTGATTGGAAGGCACATTTGAGGGAAAAGAAATCGTTCTAACATACAGCACTCCCAGACCTAGTACTGAAGTGAAATGAAAATTGAGCGGAAGTACGTAGGCGGGCGGAGCCAGGCTAAAATCCCTCATGACATTTAACCATTTATTGCATGAAATGGTAATAGTACACTTAGTTTAGCGGTATGGTTCCACCAGAGCCCGTCTACGGAGAGCCTGTCCACTCCCTATTAAGTCCCATTGTACCGAATTTTGGTTGCAGTTCCACCAGAGCTCCACTGGGGGCGATCGCCTGTGAGTGCAGAATGAATGGGAGCAGATGGAGCTAGACGGCTAAATGTGTCTCTTTCACCTGATTCTCATTGAAAAAACTCCGATTTGATTGTAGTTCTTACAAGTTCAACATAGGTTATAGATCGAAAGTTGAATGAACGAGTACTTATGTCCTTTCGATTTCTTACAGGACGAGTTGTTGTTGCCCATAACACGCTAGCATTCTGCTAATGAACGCTGATTGGTCAGTGAAGGACTGATTACGACCAGAGATCTGCTTGATGGCATCTTAGCATCCGAAGCGGGACCAGAACGTTATGGTGGACAATTTCGCCCAAGTTCTTTTTTTTTTAACACAGCAACTTCTTTTGGTTGCTGGCACTTTTATCTGCGTATCGTTATGTATGTACTGCTGTGTTGTCGATGCCTTGAGGGAAAGGGAGAGGCTTGCCGTAAAGCAGTATCTCTGGTCGTAAGATGTGTATGACGTCATTGACATTTTAAAATACTTTTTTAAAGCAAATAAGTGACTCTAAAAAATCTAACACCCAGCAATGTGTAATTTCTTTGCATCCCCTTTCGAAAGCAACATTCAAATTACTAGACAAAAAATTATATCCTGAGTAAAGTGGAGTTTGAGGGGTATAGCTCCATAGACCGCCATTCATTCTGCACTCACCATGTGAGCGCCCTCACATGGAACCAGAGGGGAACTGCAACAGTTCAGAACCAGGAAGTAAACCGAGAGTGGAACTTCTCTCCTTATTAGACATTCTCTGGTTCCACTCGTTTAGGGTGCTCCATGCTGGAGGATTTAAAGCATGACAACCTCACAGAGAGTGTGTGTGTGTGTGAGATGGTTGGTCTTAAATTGACCACCTATCAGTGTACGTGCGTTTGATTGGACCGCGTTAGCTGTCAGCTGATAGGCGGCGCATGACTAGAGTGTCCCGCCAGAACTAGCTACGTGCTAGCTATGCTGCTTCGTCTAGCTACGTACGCCCATTACTGTGTTGAGGTCACTTGTGGGGGTCACGTGGCATTTTCATATCAAGAAGTGCATTTATAGTTTGGTGTCAGCCCGGCGGTGTTGTATGGTAAGTGTGTGATGATTGTGTTTGAAAGTGTCTGCGCTTGGTTAATACTGCGCATATATCTTGTTTGAGTGCAGTGAAACGCAGTTGAAAATACTCATCACATCTTTTACAGCAAAGACCTTCAAATTTAACCTGTGGAGGAAGGTCGTTCAACAAAAAAGCAATGGTGTCCGAGAAGTGAAAGTCATGTGGACGGTAAGGAGGCTATGCAGACACACTGACTCGACTGCTGTTTTAGTTATAGTTATATATAATATTTCCACTGAGCAACCCGCCATTTAACCAGTTGACGAATCTTTCATCTCCAATCTGTTAAACAGGAGATACCCCAGACATGCAAAGAAGAATACAAACATTACGTTAACACTCGTCGCTACACACTGGTGTCAGCGTCATCAAACGATATGGGATCTGTTTGCACCCCTTCCAGCTGCTTCGTCTCTGTGGCCCACGAAGCTCATGTTATCCGGCTCTCAATTTTCCAAAATAAACTCTCCTTTGCAAACGAGACTGTTTACGTTCCAGCCGTTGGAGAGAGTGAGTGGCATTTACATTTCTTTCTTGTAAATGGGCAACACACATTTTGTTGTGAAGTTTGGTGTTTTATTTTAACCTTTAACTTAAAATTGGTTTTGTTAATATATGTTAGGCTTGTAGTTTGATGTTAAAGTGTGTGTGTGTATGTGTGTGTGTGTGTGTGTGTGTGTGTGTGTGTGTGTGTGTGTGTGTGTGTGTGTGTGTGTGTGTGTGTGTGTGTGTGTGTGTGTGCGCGCGCGCTTCTCAGCCCTTCCTCAGGTCAGTCACATCCTGGTTTCGGCACACAACGGCATCATCCAAGCTAGCTGGCAAGCTCCACTTCAAAATGTTAGTGGTTACATCGTGGACTGGACCTACGATGGGAACACATATTTCTGGAAGAGGAGCAACAGTACCGACACCAAATTATATGGTTTGTTGAAAAAGAGACCTTGAGTGGATGTGGTTTGATAGCACTGAAGGAGGATGGAGGATTCGATTAATGGATGTGTGATGATGAAGATGAAGTAGTTTCCTGCTTTCGGCGTAATAGCTGTATCTAATACAGATGAGGTCATGAGTACTGGTGAAAATGTTTTAAAAGCATGTGCTCTGTGGTGCATTATCTTTTATCACAGTGAAATCTTTCCAAATGGGGAGTTGAACTCCTATGTTAACCTCCTAATTAAAATAACTATTTTTACCCATTATTTGATCTCACCACATGATGCCTGGATTTGAACTTACTTTTTGCACAAGCATTGTTGTCCTTTCTTACAGATCTCGAGGACTTTCGGCTGTACAACATTACGGTAACTCCCGTTTTTGATGACAAGACTGGGCATGGGAAAGAAGCGCCACAGGTTTGCTCACGAACAAGAGGTAAATGTGTTTAGAGATATTGAGGTATACATTATGTATTATCTGCGTTTGACCCACTCGTAAGCTCACCTTGTGTGCACAGTTCCACAGGCCATCTCCATCTCTGAGCTTCAACCGAAAGACACAAGGGCCGATGTGAGATGGGATATCGAGGCAAAGGACAAATGCAGCACCACTGTTGCGTACTTTATTGTATTTTACAGACAGACGGACAGAGACCTACTGTACAGTAAGTTCACAAGTGTTGTTGGTGTGTTTGGGTTGGTTCTGTTTAAAGGTGTTTTTTCCCCATGTATCAAAGTTAAGACTTTGCGTGTCTGTTTGTTTGTTTACTTGTATCTAGATATATCTGTCAATTGCACGCAGCGCAATGCTGTACTAGAAAAGCTGAAACCATCTACAAAGTACAGAGTCAATGTCATGGCCAAGGGACATACAGGGAATATCAGCAGCACTGAAAGACACTTTGAGACACAGAAACAGGGTAAGTCATGTCAATGAGGTTTGAATTTTTGAGATTTAAAAGATTAAAACTATGTTTTACCTTTTCATATTTGTTATTTACACACTATTGGACCATTATATTCATGCTAATGTATATTGAATCTCAAACCATATATATCAAATATCAAAAATGGAAATAAATATGTTAAGTTTTTAAATTAAAATACTATTGTGCATTAGCCTGGCATCGACAGACCAATTGTGTATTAGTCTGGAGCCTCTCAGTTAATTTTTTATTTCCAAGGGGCGTTGTTAACAGGCGCAGACCAAAATGCCTCCAGACGCAGATAGTCTGCTATCTGAACAGCATATTTAGCGAGCCGGGATTTTGAAATACCTCATCATTAAACTACATATGGCACATTATTTTGGCTGGTGTTTTTTCTTGTCTTCATAGATCCTGTTCTGCGCTTGGTGTTGAGTATATGTGCAGCGGTTGTTTTTCTTGGCCTGTTTATTTTGGGAGTGTGCTGTGTCTGGTAGGTTTAAATAATTTACTGTTGATATAAATAATGTTTCAATGATGATAACGATGCAAACTGCAATGTTTATAATTCAATGACTTACAATCTCTTGTATCTGGAATGTGCTCATTAACAATATTAGATCATAAGATGCCAAAGACTCAATAGGGCTTAGACTTTCTGAAAGTTGAATTTATATAATAATATAAATCCTATTCTCAGGTACAAGACAATCTTAGGAAAGATAGTGCCCAATCCTGGTCTCAGTTCGTTGGCATTGTGGTCCTCCCAGAGTCACCAGAAGGTGAGATGTATGAGTCGCTGAACATCTCAATAAGACACCATGCCATGTATAAGTCATCTGCTTAGAAGTATATCATCATGCACATTCAGGCAGTGACATATAAAGGTTCATTTGCCCTTTTTCTTATTACTCCATAGTTTTCTGTATATTAAATTATCCTTAATTGTAGAATACATTTTTGGTGAATGACATACCCTCCAATTTGACATTAATTTATTTCTGAATACATAAACTAACCCTAACCCTTTATTATTATAATTGTGCATGCAGGTCGCGCCACAATACAGCCAGCCCTCGGAAGACGAGACCATTTTCGTGAGGGTGCACCCTTGTGAGTCGGACGGCGCCACAGATTGCCTGGTGGTGCCACCACCGCGCCTCGGCGACGACTCAAACACCGAGTTAGCCAGCGACGAGACGGAGCGGGTGGGTTCAACCCCTGATTGCAGTAGCTCGACTGCAGGTGAGGACAGCGAACTGGCAACAGAGGAGGTGGAGCTTAGTGCTGACCAAGCCGACCTAGCCACACGAGACTCTCGGGATGATGATGAGGACACGCCGTTGCAAGAGTATTTGGAAGTTCTCCCACTTTCGCAGAGCAGCCCCTATCATAGCCAAAATGCTGCTCCGCCGCCAGCTCCCAAGAGCGGCAAGGATTGCAGGCGTCTCGCTGGAAAAAAACACAGCAGTATGTATGTTTCCCTGGACATGTTTAGAGAGGGACCGGACAGGGGATGAAACGGGGAGTCATTTTGTTTCTATCATCAATGTTCATATCATACCCCCTTGATTCGTAGCAAGATGTTGTACAAATGCTGAAATAGAATTGTATTTAACTACAGAAACACGTTTAGGTTTTTGTGCTGTATTCATCATTAAGTTCATCATTAACAGTAAATACTATTATGTTATGTAGGTGACTGACTCCCTTTATTCATTGTTTTGTGTCAAAGTCTATGTCCATGCATTCTTAGCCACTTACACAAATTAGGGGCTTGGGGGGGTGAGAGTAGGGCAGCCAGCTTCCCTTACCCCAGAAATTTCCACTTGCTCATCCTGGGGGATCCCTGGTGTTGCCTGGCCAACTGGGGGATACATTCGGTTTGTGCCACACTCCATGCCTTGATGTCCTCAAATATCGTATCGATGTCACATTGTGTGGTTGATAGCTGGTTAAAGCAGCCGCACCTGGCCTAAGTCAGTGATCTAAGTGATTAGACTCTGGGTGAGGCTGCACACCTGTGGTGCACTGGGGTGAGAGAGAGCGAGAGAGAGAGTAAACCGGTTTGTCTACCTGTGCCCTGTGTGTCGGCGGAGCCCTTAGGTGGCGTGTGACAGGGTCTACTGCCACACACAGGCTGAGGATAGTTGGAGGATAGTTGGTACTGTCCGTGAGATGCCGTACATGCACTAAGCAAGACAGCCCAGCAACCTCCAAGCCTTCAGTATCTCCACCCAGAGATGATTGCATTCAACTTATTACCTTCATATGGATATATGTATTATCACTTTTATCTCTATATTATAAATAATAATCACTCGATATAATGGAGTACTATAAAATGTAACGTTTGAATAACACTGACCTGTTACAATGCAAGTTTTAATAAAGAAAGGAAAGACATGAATAAACAATAGCATAAACATACTGAATAAAGTCAAGAAAAGCTAAGACGGTACCATAGGAACATGAAGCTGGATACAGGTACAGGGCCGCTGCAGTGGCCCTGCTTGTCTTTGCAGGCCCAGACTGTCTGGCCAGTAGGGGTTCAGACTTGTGCACGTACTAGAGTGCCAGAATTCCCATCCATTTCGTCTCTAAAAGGCAATTTGCTGGTTTCATCTTATCCAGGGAAGTCAAAAACCTGTTTTCCCTTTTGTTAAGGAAGGCTTTGCCTCTATTCTTCTCTTCTCCTTTCTCAACAAGGACATCTCTGTTGCTTCTATCCCGAAGGCCATAAGCCTCTCATTGGAAATCCTTCTCAGCTTTGAAGGTCTTCCTGTGCTGCCTTTACTCAGACCTCCCGCTCCTGCCCAATCTGGTCCTTCATCGCCTCAGCCTCGTCATCAATCTCTTTCTGATACCCAAGTCTATCCGCTGCCAGACTCGATTTGAGCTTCTTGGAAGCTTCTTCCAGGACTTGACTACCAGAAGCTGGCGAACCGGTGCTTCGCCAGAGCCCAGAGCTCACGGCAGCAGTCCTTTCGAGAGGATGCAGGAGACGTAGAACCAGTGGCAGGAGAGGCAGCTGCAGGGAATCGAGGAGAGTGTGAGAGAGTGTGTCTGGAAAGTGTGCCTGGTTCCTAGTAGTCTATGTACAAGTAGGAATGTCAAACTCATTTATGAACAACCCCGCCTGCGTAGAAGCGGAAAGTTGTGGGCCATGTAGTCAGTCAGGGCTTGCGTCGCCGCCATGTACGGCGCAAACGTGTAAGTCGCTTCGCCTCAGCAACATCCGGCGAAGGCGGTCTCCACCGTGGTCCGTGCGGCACTCAGTTACACGTTGAAGGACTCCTGCTCTGGTGTGATGGTGGCCAAACGGGGGCTTTAGCCCTTAATCAGCCACTCTAGGACAGGGTGCCCCGAGTCCCCGAGGAGGAAGAGGCCCACCGGTTTACCTTGGACTTCTCGGTGACTCTAAAAATGACACACACACACAAAATGAGACATGAGAACAACTCTTTGTACAATGTTTGTGCTTGCTATAGAAATCACTTACATATTGTGTATTTGTCTGTCGTCAACCACTGAGTGCAGTGAGCAGTGCGCTAACCTTTGGGAGTAGAAGGGCCATCTTGAATAAAGACGACTGCCACAGGACATCTGCGTTGTGTGTACTTCCTGGCAACTCGCAGTTTACATGCATGAATCTGAAAGCCATTAAAGAAGACGGCAATGTTAGCAAGTGATGGGATGGAACAAGTAATAGACGTAGTAGTAGCACGGCGGCACAGTGGTTAAGCACTGCTGACTCACAGCAAGAAGGTCCTCGGCCCTGCTCCTGTTTCCTCCCACACCTCAAAAAAACATGCAATTTAACCAAGACAAGTTAACACTCCTGCTGCCCATAACCAAGACAAGTTAACACTCCTGCTGCCCATAACCAAGACAAGTTAACACTCCTGCTGCCCATAACCAAGACAAGTTAATACTCCTGTCCATAACCAAGACAAGTTAATACTCCTGTCCATAACCAAGACAAGTTAATACTCCTGTCCATAACCAAGACAAGTTAACACTCCTGCTGCCCATAACCAAGACAAGTTAACACTCCTGCTGCCCATAACCAAGACAAGTTAATACTCCTGTCCATAACCAAGACAAGTTAATACTCCTGTCCATAACCAAGACAAGTTAACACTCCTGCTGCCCATAACCAAGACAAGTTAACACTCCTGCTGCCCATAACCAAGACAAGTTAATACTCCTGTCCATAACCAAGACAAGTTAACACTCCTGCTGCCCATAACAAGACAAGTTAACACAGACATTTTGTGTTCAACATATTTGCAGTTTGTCTGGCAATAATAAAATAATATTTTAAGCCCATAACAAAGACAAGGGCACTACACCTGAAGCTGGCTGCTCTGTGTGGCAGCCCACTGCTCCTCCTAATTAACATAGGATGGGTTAAATGCAGAGAATGATGAACATCCCCAATGGGGATTAATAAAGTGTATCATCAGTGGTAAAGCAGCAGCATACAGAACAGGACAGTATGTATCCCTTTTATAACGTCTTTACGCACTTTTACGCACGGCGTCTCTCGGCACAGTACGCACGCGCAACGCACAGGCTCATATCCCGCATCGGTTTGTTTTGGTCTCTTGTTTTTTTGTTGTTGTTGTAATTTTCCGCCCTCTGGTGGAGCTGCGTGGTATTGACACACTCCATCACGGTGGTGAGGTCTTCACCCCAAACCCAGTGACATCAATCTCATTCAAGCTCTGAACACCAGTATCCTCTACTTTGTATGCCTCACACTTTACACACCATTTTAATATATATATATATATATATATATATATATATATATATATATATATATATATATATATATATATATATATATATATATATATATATATATATATATATATATTGTATTATTGTATTATTGTGTTAGAAAATAGACCTACAAAAGCAAACGGGAATGTAAGACATGTTTTTCAAGGAAGCCTGTATTTTGATGTTGGCTGTCCCACATAATGTGAAATAAACACGCATCATTGACCGCCAGTTACCAATTTGTTTGGTAATGTTGTGTTTGCTGTTTCGGACATTGGACGGCTTTGGCTGAAGATTAACCCTCTATATTGATCTCACAGTGGTCTTGATCACACTACATTTGTAGGAAATATAAACAACCTGTAATTTCTGTCAGAGCTGTTCTATAATATGGTGAAGAGAAAGGTTTTACTGTTGTTGCTACCACTTTTTGGTGGTAAAATCAGATGCTAAATACACAGCTTGTTTCAGCTTGAGTTCACATGGTGTTTGAAAAACAGGTCGAAGCTCTTGCAATTTCACCAAATTGCTTGTATGTTTGGTCCTAAAAAAAAAATACATGACAGAAGCAAAGTGGGTGACTCTCAATACAAAACAGTTCTCTTTTATCAATTTAGGCTTGTGGTAGAATTAAACTCATATTAGGATATGTGACCATTATATGTGACCTTCCACTACCTTAGTTTGTTTGTGTATATCATGTCAACAAGCCAACATGAAGAAAATAATGTCAATAATGTATTTTATATATCCAGTACTAAAATGTACTTTGATAAAAATGAAAGAGAAATGTAATTCAGAAAAATAATGATATCCATAAAATCATTCTATCAATGTTCAAGGTTCATGCATGGTAGGCTACTATAGGAATGAGCAGTGACACTCAATAGGAGCAATAAGAGACCAATTAACACTATAGGCCTATAATTCTGGAGACTGGGGATGTTAAAATCCAAACAGTTTTTCCAACGTACATTAGCACAACACTACTGTACTGTAAGTATTATTATAGACCCTCTTCACAGAGGTGTCATCGTAGGACAAGCACAGGTCGCTCATAACACAATTATGAGTCTGCTACTTGTATGCACCAGGACTGGGCAGTAGAAGTATCTTCACTCGTTTAGTGCCCTGGTGCATGAAAGGAGCAGACTCATAAGTAGTGTTGTGAGCGACATCTGTGATTGTCCTACGAGGAGGTCATGAAGATTCTCCAAACATCAAGGTGCAGCCAGGTCTCCAGGTCTACAGAGTCCCTTTGTTTCAAACAGGCCACAGAGTCAGGGCATAATCAATGATTAAATCCTTTATTCACGGGCTCACGCAGGATACCCCAATGGCCAGCACAGTCCTCCAGGGGTAACCGTTTAATTTCACACATACAACAGTATTACATAACACATGGCAAGGGCGGGGCTATCGGAGGCCCTCCCAGTGTTACCTGTAAACACACATTCTCTAGGCTATACAACACAAAAAGGTGCATCCCCCATATTTCCTATTGGGTTACCGTAATTTGAACAAGCCAATCACAAACTGATCACTCCCTGTCTATTTAAATGCTAATCCCAGCCCCTCAATTGCTTCCAGACACAACACAGCAGTATATACTTTGAGTGGGGCCTAGTTTTAAGGCATATGATATTTTAAAGTAGGCCTATACTAATAAATACATTCTTCTCCAGAGGCCCCTGTGGAATAGCCTAGTCCTAACTAGACCTAAGTACTCATTTCATTCATACTAAAGGTCTAGAACTGCTATAGAGACAAACGATTTCTCACTTGAAGGCGGGTGCTGTTGAAGTTTAAAACCTATTGGCTCTGCCCAGTGCCACTCTGGATCTGCCTTAACCAATCGCTAACGTTTGGTCGTGACGTATTGCATGCGCCGGAAACCACGTTGTGCGCAGTATACAAACGGCAGATGCAGTGAGCATTAGCATTAGCCTGGTTCCGCCCGCCTCCGTACTTACGCTCAAACTGAAATTCGCGCACGACCTCTACGTCACTGTTCTCAGGCCGCGCCTCCTGTTCGCTGATTGGAAGGCACATTTGAGGGAAAAGAAATCGTTCTAACATACAGCACTGCCAGACCTAGTACTGAAGTGAAATGAAAATTGAGCGGAAGTACGGAGGCGGGCGGAACCAGGCTACCTGTGGAAAGGGTCTATAGGGCTTGTACATCACAATGCATTATGGGATTTTTTGTGTGTGATACAACCACATTGGACTCAAGAGAGTGGTAGTTCTGTAAAATCCTAAATCAACGTAAACATAACCTAGGCTAATGAAAACTTTGTTTCGCATGAGAAACGCTGTGGCAGTTTCAAACACATGACAAATCATTTCACAATTAATGACTAAACAATGACATGACTACCAACACAATACAGATTTCAGGAAATCTAGGCCTGACCACTACCGTCCGCTCATCATCAACAACGAGGTGGTGGAGAGGGTCACTGAGTTCAAGTTCCTGGGCCTCATTGTGAGTGAGAGCCTGTCCTGGAGCTCCAACACCGACTCAGTGATCGGCAAAGCGCAGCAACGTCTGTACTACCTCAGAAAGCTGAAGCAAGACGGCCTGCCACAAAATCTCCTCATTAACTTTTATCATTGTGCCGTTGAGAGTGTACTGACTTATTGTATGTCTGTGTGGTTCTCTAGCTGCACTAAGGCAGAGCAGGAGGCTCTACAGAGAGTGGTGAAGGCAGTGGGCAGGATCATCGGGACCACCCTTCCATCCATCACCTCTGTATTCACCTCCCGCTGCCTTCGCCGCTCCAAGTGCATTATCAAGGACCAGTCACACCCAGCACATCACCTCTTCCAGCTCCTTCCCTCAGGGAGGAGATATCGGTCCGCCAGGTTTCTTAACAGCTTTTTCCCTCAAGCAATCAGACTCCTAAACAACAAATGACCCTGTCTGTCCCCTCTTATGAGATATGAACTCCATTCCTCCGGACTGTGACCTTATTTATATGTTTCCATTCATCATGTTTAAATTTTGCACTTGAGACTTGTTATGTGTTTATGTGTTTGTTATGTGCTGTGTTGCGGTTATGTGGGAGCTCCCCAGCAGTTTCGCTGTACTGTGTGCAATGACAAATAAAGTCTATTCTATTTTAATAACTAACATGCTAATGCTCCTATGCTTCCAAAATGGAGGCGGTTATTGCGATATGATGAGGTACAAGCCCTATTGTCCATATAATATTGTAAATACAAATACTTTGATTTGATTTGAGCTTATTTGAATTATATTGCATTGTTAGGAGTCAGTGCGTCCAAGTGGTATATGTGCGTTAAGGGCAGTCAGGGGAGCAGGGCAGGATGCCGATGGTCTTTCCAAATGTACCTCCCAGTAATAGGACAAACAAAGGTTTTTTGACCCATTGCACCCACGACTGTCCTTGTCGGGCCAATGATTGACTGATGAATAAGACCTATCTTGTTTGTCTTACTGACACAGCCAAAAGCACCCCAAATAGAAGGGACGATCGGTACCTGAGTACCAGAGTTGGCTCACTATGATCTACTAGCGAGGGCCTTGCCATGGATTTGTACAAAACAACGTTCCTCCTGGGAACCCTCGTTTGCACCGGTAAGACCCATCGAATGTAGATTCCTTGCATTTCCCTGGAAGAGTAGGATAATCACGGGTGGAGTTTTATGGGAGGAAAAAGAGCAATTACACATGAGACAGAAGACAGATTTTACCCGATGAACTCTGTATTTGTTGGTGTCATTTCCAAACTCACTCCAGTTCCATTTAGTATCACTTTTTCTTCCCCCATAAGGGCCTATGATGTAGGCCTGTGATGATGGCCCAATTCAGGAGTTAAACCAACATAGAAATGGATTCGATTGATTTGACATTCCTGTTGCTAAATGACCTCTGCCTTCATAGAGTATACTGATGCCTTTATAGAGTAGACTGGTGCCTTCATAGAGTATACTATGCCTTCATAGAGTAAACTATGCCTTCATAGAGTAAACTATGCCTTCATAGTGTATACTGATGCCTTCATAGAGTATACTGATGCCTTCATAGAGTATACTGATGCCTTCATAGTGTATACTGATGCCTTCATAGAGTATACTGATGCCTTCATAGAGTATACTGATGCCTTCATAGAGTATACTGATGCCTTCATAGAGTATACTGATGCCTTCATAGAGTATACCGATGCCTTCATAGAGTATACTGATGCCTTCATAGAGTAGACTGGTGCCTTCATAGAGTATACTGATGCCTTCATAGAGTATACTGATGCCTTCATAGAGTAGACTGGTGCCTTCATAGAGTAGACTGGTGCCTTCATAGAGTATACTGATGCCTTCATAGAGTATACTGATGCCTTCATAGAGTAGACTGGTGCCTTCATAGAGTATACTGATGCCTTCATAGAGTAGACTGGTGCCTTCATAGAGCAGACTGGTGCCTTCATAGAGTATACTATGCCTTCATAGAGTAAACTATGCCTTCATAGAGTATACTGAGGCTGCATAGCAAGTCGACAGCTTCAATCAATAACTGTATTCATCATTACACAAAAAAAGAAAACCTATTCTATAAGTAGCAAGCTTGATATTGATGTATACAATTAGCCAGTACCCTGTAAATAATATTCTTCATGGCATTTGCCTTTGCCAATCTTATCCGGTAGTAATATACCACATTTGTAATTTACAGTGGTGGAAAGTAACTAAGTACATTCACTCAAGTACTGTACTTAATTACAAATTTGAGTTACTTGTACTTTACTTTAGTATTATTTCTATTTTCTGCTACCTTATACTTCTACTCCACTACATCTCAGAGGCAAATATTGTACTTTTTACTACATTTCAGACCACTACATTTATCTGACAGCTTTAGTTACTAGTTACTTTGCAATAAATAAATGATATTATTATATCAACAAGGCTTTATTGGTCCCCAGGAGGAAATTCACAAGCTACCCAGCAATATATAAGTAATATATAATATATATAATATATATATATATATAGTAACATTTTCAATGCTGGACTTTTACTTGTAACAGAATATTTCTACAGTGTGGTATTATTATTTTTACTTAAGTAAAAGATACTTCTTCCACCACTGTTCATTTAATAGTGCATATTGAACAAAATATTTGATCTTTTATCAGATAACATCTTACTTTTTAGACAACTTATGATCACCCCATCATCCGGCCACATTTCATCTTTCGTTAACATATATAATACTATCCTATGATGCATTATATCCTATATAATGTCCGCTGTCCGCAGGGCGATGACACACGGCTCGTTGGTTCCCTGAGGTCTCATGACTCATGACTATGCTGCGGTTCATTCAGTTTCAAGCATGTTGCAACCGTCCGGCTGCTGTCTGCTGTGTTAGTGAACTGCGTCTTGCCCTGCCGTTGCATCACTTCACAAACAGAAGGCAGAAGGCGTTTTTTTTACGTTCCAGTAGTTTCCGTTAGTGGGACTTTGGCCCACTTTAGGGGCCTGGTAATGTGCGTCTCTATATAGAATGGACAGTATTTTTTTGTATTGTGTTCAATACTGTAAAAAAAAAAAAGAAAAAAAAAAAAAAAAAAAAAAAAAAATAATATATATATATACATTGATGTAGAGCTATAGAGGTAGTATGGCGACGTCCATGTTTAGTCCAAATGTAATAAAAGGCTAAATACATTCAAGTGATTAGACAGGAAACCATATTATACAAGATGAAAACTGAAATAATGGTGCATATGCATATAACATAACCAGGAGTCACATGTCAAAAGCCTGCCAATATATTAACATTTTGGACCTGTGTGTGTGTAATGAAGGCCTCAAACATGTGACGTGTTGTTGTTGTTACTGCAGTCTTCGGGGACGTGCTCGACAGCTACACCAAGACGGAGGGGGCGTGGATCATTGCGCTGCGTAGACGAAACTACATTGACAAAACGTTGGAGGAGTGCGCCACCAAATGTGACACGGAGAGGGAGTTTGTATGCAAGTACGTATAAAAAACAGCCCTGTCCTCAAATGATTTCAGTCACTATAACTCTACACATGTATGACCCCGAAGCTTGCTACACATCGCTTGTCTCTGTCCTCTGTCTTTCTGTCTCTGTCTGCCTCTGTCTCTGTCTGTCTCTGTCTCTGTCTGTCTCTGTCTCTGCAGGTCCTTCATGTACATAGAGAAGGACCAGGATTGTTGGACAGCAGCGGATAACTCCAAAACAGAAAATGTTCTACGCAGAGTCAGCACAGCTCTGTATGAAAATAAAGGCAGGTTTTTCTTTGCTGTCTCTCTGTCTTTCTCTGTCTCTGTGTATCTGTGTGTCTGTGTGTCTGTCTGTGTTCGGTGTGTGTGTGTGTGTGTGTGTGTCTGTCTGTCTGTCTCTCTCTCTCTCTCTTGTCTTAGAAAAAACAACCTTCAGGTCTGATAATAAATGAAGTAATAGGTGATTAGCAGGCTAATCTGCTACATAACATAATGGCGACCCTTGACCTGTTGCCCCCCCCCCCCATGTCCAGGATACTTGCTGGAGTGTGTAATCGGAATAGGAACCAGCTACAGAGGAACGAAGGCTAGAACGAAGACGGGAAGGACTTGTCAGAGATGGTCATCAAGCGTCCCACACAGTCCGAAGTAAGTATTCCCCTAGTCTGGCATACCTGATGTAGGGTGTTGGTATAAGCCCACCCAAGCCTGCCATTGGGCGACTGCTCTGGGTGGGCTTGTATCTTATACTCCTCCCCTTCTGCCATCTGCCACCGTTGCTGCATCCTGGGCTTAGCGCCGCCCAAGACGATTGTGATTGGTTAAAGAAATACAAACAAGACAGAGCGTTTTTTGCCAGAATGATAGTGAGTAGAGCCAGACCTTTCTCCAGCGCTGGCACAGCCCTAAAACCAAGTGTGGAGAGGTCTGGCTATGCGAGACTAGTATTCTCCTAGCAATGGAACCATAGCAGTGAACACAAACATTCATGAATTTGGTGATTTATGAATGTATGATTTATGAATAAAGCACCCAACTAATCTAATCTTGTTGTTGGCAGTTTCAAACCGTCTTCCCATCCCAACGCCGACCTGCACTCAAACTTCTGCAGGAACCCGGATGGAGACAGCAACGGCCCCTGGTGCTACACCACTGACAGCAACCAGCGCTGGGAGACCTGCGGGGTGTCGGACTGCAGTGGTGAGAGAGAGAGAGAGAGAGAGAGAGAGAGAGAGAGAGAGAGAGAGAGAGAGAGAGAGACTTACTTTGAGATGAGCAAGTGTAACAGCATTTCCTTTTTTTAATTGTACTTCAAATCTTGCTTGTAATACTACTATGTGTGTCAATTATGGCACCCATTGCACCATCCCTGGAAGGAGGGATGGTCCATCACTCTGTGTTCCAAGGATTCTTCGTTGATAATTAAGGGAGTTTTTTCTTGCCTTTTCGGCGGCTAGGGTTAGGGGGCTGTTGTATGTATGGCCTGTAAAGCCCTTTGAGACTGTGATTAAGGGCTACACAAATAAAATTGGCTTGACTTGCCATCCAGGAAGCGTTTAACCCATTCACCCTCACTGTCCTTCCTCCGTTCTGTCCTCCCCTGCCCCTCCATCCACCCAGAGGAGTGCATCTATTGCAACGGGGAGGACTACAGGGGCAAGATCGCTACCACGGTTAGCGGCTTCACCTGTCAGCACTGGGACTCCCAGAAGCCCCACAGCCACGGCTACAACCCCTCCACGTAAGGCAGATACCCCCCACACCCACCACGGCTACAGCCCCTCCCTACTTCCCCAAACAAAATACACAAAAGTGGACAGAAGAGTAAATCATGCCTATATGTGTGTTGACTCAGCATGGATAATATTAAATGAGGAAAATTGATCTACAGGAGAATACATATTTGAAAGCAATACAGAAAGCAGGGCCGTACTGCATTATAAGATATTATATTTGGAATTGCCTGGTGCCTGAATTTAGTGTTTTCCTTTAGATTAATATTTACACCATACATTGATGCAGAAAGGGCACAAATTGGTGCAGAAGATTCACCAGAAGTTTTGATGCTCAAAATGTCGTGGGGGACCCCCCACATAATGTCCCCTCCCCAATGTTCAAATGAAATTTACACCACACCGACAAATACAACCTCTTCAGGTAAGGCAGAAGGCAGGGTTTCCTAGCAACTTCCCCCCCATGGCCAAGGAAGTACAATATCAAATACGATTACAGAATTAAATATAAAATACTAATTGTATATATCTCTAATGTCTCTCTCTCTCTCTCTCTCTCTCTCTCTCCACCATCCAGTCTCACAGAGAAGAATCTGGAGGTGAACTATTGTAGGAACCCCGATGGGGAGCCCAAACCCTGGTGCTTAACAACCAGCCTTTCCAAACGCTGGGATTACTGCTCCATACCCCACTGCAGTGAGTCCACACACACACACACACACACACACACACACACACACACGCACGCACGCAGGCAGGCAGGCACACGCACACACCAACTTTTTCCACATAATGTAACTTAACATAACCATAAAACAGGACAGCTGTGTTGTCCTATTACAATGTACCAAAATATGGTACATTGGGTCTTTAGGTATCCTGGAGAAAGATGGGTAACTCTTACCTATTCACTATCTAGTCATTTAGCAAACTCTTCCATCCCAGGCGACTCACAGTGAATACAGACATGGCAGAATGAGGACACTGGGGATCAAACTCAGTACATTTTAACTGGGAGTCGAACACCATGACCACTACTACACTATCGTGATCCAGATACAGGTCATTGAGGAGCAGCTACTCCTCAATGACCTGTATCTGAATTCACAAGAAAAGCATCTGCAAAATGAGCAAAAGTAGTCATGGTATTCATGGTGTGAATGTGTATAGGGTGTTAGACTCTCAGCTGAAAAGTTTGGTACATGTTCAATTCACATCCTACCAAAATGATCATAATCACTTTGGATAGACGTGTCTAGTGTCTTTAGGTGAAACTCGCCCATTGTAGGACATGAATGGGATAGGCAGGACTAGATGAAACATCTAAGGGGGGATAATATGTACACCACTATCCAGTAGCGTGCGGCTCATGTGGGCAGGTGGGGCGACGAACCACCTACTTGCAAGAGCAGGCTCCCAAAAAAATAGTTCCTCCAAAAATCCTTGCTCCAGCTCCATGAATCTATTTCTAATAATATTTGCATCACATTAACTATCTATAGTTTCTGTAGACCTTTACACTATTTTTGGTACGTTGACATCAAGTTTTGGATGGTGGCAATTCTACTTGAGCGTAATCTTTCAATGTTGGGGCGGTTCAACTCAACGGTCGCGCTCCTCCGTATGTTCATCACGTAACCCTGCAGGCTGCAATAGGGATTTCAGCCCGCGCTAATAGAGTCCTATATGGTCGTCAACTTATCCGCCCCATGCTCAACTAGAATTACTCCGCCAATAGACCCTTTCATTGTTTGTAAACATTCCAAGCCACGAGAATGCGCACACGTCTTTTCGCGCCTAATTGGGTCAGAAAACAAAGTGAAGAACATGGCTGTCAACGATTCTCCTCAGAATATTTCCGAATATGCTCTCTCGTTGCCGATTAAGGACCGGGAACAATATCTCAACAAATTGGTATTGGCAGACGGCGATAGTTTGCCAGACCCAGCTTCCATTAAAGATTGGGTAGATGACAGTATGGCCAGATATCCAGTGGCCAGCTATCCACTCTTACCTATAGATAAACCGCCCGTACACTCGAGAAAGCCTATGCGCATACAAGTCGCTGGACGCCTATAGAGTCAGCGTCAGGGGAAGAAGACATCGTTGTACAAGGCATGGGTGATCTACAACAAGGAGAAGTGCTACATTCACACGGCTAACTGCACCTGCATGGCGGGGTAAGTTTATTTATTTATTCTTAAACCAGTGGACAATGTCCTAATCTGGTCAACGCCACTGCTGGTCCTATTTTCACATCCAACAGCGCTACAGGTCGGCATTTTAGACTTTTTGTTTGGACTTCGTTAGTGGAAGTCTATGTGAGTAGGTGTTTTTCTGACCCCAAGACGCGTGCGCATATTTCTGTGACGTTGCACTCGAAGGGGTCTATACACTTCGTTACTGTATTATACAGCTCGAGCTAAAGATGATTCCAGACCTGGTTGGTGTTTCCATTGCACATACTAATTCGCCCGACATCATGCATGTGTTGCGGCTGACACGTTCAAAGCTTCAAAGCACGTTCGGTATTTTTGTTCATAATTAGTTTAGTTAACATCTATTAATGTAGCTCAAAAATACACATTAAAAAACATATTGTGGGCGTGGTCGGCCACACGGGTAGCTTCGCCCCACTGAAATTGAGGCTCACCGCACGCTACTGCCACTATCATCTCTCTTTTGTCACTTACTGTAATATTGTTTCGTTTTTGAACAGTTTAGTTTAAAATGTGTATGAAAATTAGACGATATAAGATGGA